>VWYK01072851.1:0-17089 GCA_013399775.1 Semnornis frantzii | reverse complement strand
TTTCCAAAACAAAAAGCAAGAAAAAGAAATCCAAAGTGGTTCCCAGCTCTCCAGGAAGAGAGGCGAAATGGCTCACTGCAAGCAAATAGGATCGGACTGAGAAGTGGCTCAGGACTTAGTCAGCCCTGTCACGGGGATCAGTGGGATGCAGGCTCACTTCTTTCTAACATCCAGTCTGAATCTACCCACTTCTAGTTTTGCTCCATCCCCCCAGTCCAATCACTGTCAGACACCCTAAGAAGTCCCTCCCCAGCTTTCTTGTAGCCCCCTTCAGATACTGGAAGGCCACAATAAGTTCTCCTCAAAGCCTTCTCTTCTCCAGACTTAACAGCCACAACTCTCTCAGTCTTTATTCATAGATAGTCTTCACAGTCAATCCTCTTGACTGTTCTTGCCCAGCCTGTGAGACAATACCCAAGTGTGTGTCCATGGCTCCCTAACACACCCTTTGCATATCATGCTCAGGTCTGGAAGTCTTCAGATGAGATGCTTCCTTGTCTGAAAGAGAAGTGTGAACTTCCTCTCCCTGTGGTGTAAAATGACCGCTGAGAGGGCCTGGCAGCATGGCAGTCCCACTGCTGGCTGTCCCCTGCCCTTGGCATGTCTAGGCCTCTTTGCTGGCCAGTCAGGTACCCAGATGCCTGAGGAGGGATGAACCTATGCAAGCTCCCCAGGTCTTCTCGTGTTTACCTCAGGGGTTTCTCCTCCATCGTTCTCCCACCACAGACCACAGTAAGCCCACAGCTGTGACTCGGATTTCATGTCCTGAGAGCCACTAAATCTCCTCCACCACAGCTCAGACTCACAACAGAGAGGCTGTCTCAGGCAAAACCATGCTCTTCCCAAACACTGTTTGCTGTGTCATGAGATTGCTGGGGCTCAGTCTTGCTGGAGAAACATTTTGCTTCAGCTGGCAGTGGACTGTGCCCAGGTGGTGTGTCACCAGGTACTGAGGCTGCAGAAGGTGCAGCAGCAACAAAAACAGTGCTATGAGACTTTGACACTTGGAGTTGTCTGTGGTCATTTCCCCAGGGAGATGGCTTTCCCGTGGAGTACTCTCCTGAGACCTTCAGCACAGGACAGGTGCTTGTGCACCAAGGGCTTGAGGGCTTTCACCTCCATGACCTTCCATGCTGTGCCAGCTCCCACAGTACCTCCTCTGGACCACCTATAGCTGTACCCCTCCAAGCTTGGGGCAGAGGGGTGCAGGTGCTCTTTGAAGCTGTGTGAAGTAAAGCCACTATAGCTGAACTTAGAGAAGATCATGAAAGAGAAGGAGCAGCTGCAAGTGCCACTGACCTCTCAATGCTGGCTCTGTGAAATGCATGGGGCAGCCCAGCCCCAGCAAGTGGTGAGGGCTGGCCCAGCACAGCCCATGGCATGCTTGTGGTTCTAAGCCTTTTGGTTCTAAGCCTTCTCTTGCAAGCTGTGCAGGGCTTTATGTGGATTTATGTTTTCTTTGGTCTTTACTCCTTCAAACAGGAGCAGCTGGTTCTGTACATTTCAAGTGAAAGGACCATACATTCTTGTATCTCAAAGGCTCAACAGCTCCTCCAAGGAAGAATGGTAGATAGTGTCACATCCTCCTTTACACCTCTGAACACTTTTTGCTTTGAGAGCTGTGTTAAGAGGACCTTTGACTTTTACAGTCCTGTACTTCTTCCAGAAAAGTAGAAGACTCTTGTTTAGCAAAATTAGAAGTCTCAGAGTTAAATTCACAGAATCGTAGAATGGAAGGAATGGTTGGAAGGGATCTCCCAAGGTCCAACCCCACTGCAGTCAGCAGGGGCATCCTCCACTAGATCAGGTTGCTCAGAGTCTTGTGGAGCTTCACCTTGAACATCTCCAGGGATGGGACCTCAACTACTTCCCTGGGCAACCTGTTCCGGTTGAGAATCCTGATGTAAATATACTTGAGGGAAGCCCCAGCTGTGTGCTGGAGGGGCACAAGGCTATGGATACAGAGAGGCAAACCCAGTTCTGCCTGGGAGTGAAATGTGAATCATAGAATCAGTCAGGGTTGGAAGGGACAACAAGGATCATCTACTTCCAAGCTCCCTGCCATGGGCAGGGACACCTCACACTAGATCAGGCTGTCCAGAGCCTCATCCAGCCTGGACTTAAACACCTCCAAGGGTGGGGCTTCCATCACCTCCCTGGACAACCTGTTTGAGGGTCTCCCCACCCTCATGCTGAAGAACTTCTTCCTAACATCCAGTCTGAATCTACCCATTTCTAGCTTCGTTCCATTTCCCCCAGTCCTATCACTACCTGACATCTTAAAAAGATGTCTCAGTATGTTAAACTGCAGGGGCAAAAAGTACCTGGGCTTTTTAACAGCAGAAAAAAAAATAGTTAGCCAAGCCTAAAAGGCAAGGAAAGGAGCTCTGGGGATTCTGATTGTTCACCGGACTTCTGTAGTCAAATTTCAGTCAAATCTTGGTGGTAGCAAATTCAGCATGAAAATGAAGGATTGTTCTCTTACTGCCCTGTGCAACTCATGTCTATAAATACTGAGTATTTGTTTATGAAACCATTGATTTTTTTTCCTCTGGTACTCTTTAACCTTGTCCTCACTTCACTGTCGTTTGGACCATCTGTACTTTGTAGTGCCATGGACTTTGTTTATCAGCCTTTTTTCCAGAGATAGGTAGTTACATAAAGTGGTTGTACTTCTTTGCCTGGCTAAGGAACAGCATGCACTGACTGCCACTGCTGCTTGAGTTTTCAGCTGGTTCTGGTTATGTTTCAAACTGAATTCAAACAGTCTTACTTCTTTGATGCTAGTGCTTGGTGCTGCCTCTATCTGCCAGTTCTGTCTGTTACTTTTCAGCAAGGACAAGTACAGAGTCCTGCATCTGGGGAGGAATAATAAACTGCACCAGTACAGGTTGGGAGGTTATCTGCTGGAGAGCAGCCCTGTGGAGAGGGACCTGGGAGTGCTGGGGGATAACATCCATGGGACAGCAATGTGCCCTGGTGGCCAAGAACGTCAATGGGATCCTGGGGTGTATTAGGAAGAGTGTGTCCAGCAGATAAAGGGAGGTTCTTCTCCCCCTCTGCTCTGACTTGGTGAGACCTCATCTTGAGTACTGCATTCAGTTTTGGGCTTCCCAGTACAAGAGGGACAGAGATCTGCTGGAGAAGGTCCAGTGGAGTGCTGTGAGGATGATGAGGGGACTGAAGCACTGCCTGATAAGGAGAGGCTGAGGGACCTGGGGCTGTTTAGTCTGGAGAAGAGAAGACAGAGGGGATTTAATAAATGTTTATAAATATCTGAGGTCTGGGGGTCAGAAGCCGGGGGACAGGCTCTGCTCACCTGGAGCAGTGGATGTAAGCTGCAGCACAGGAGGCTCCACCACAACACAAGGGGGAACTTCTTTACTGTAAGGGTCACAGAGCACTGGAACAGGCTGCCCGGAGAGGTTGTGGAGTCTCCTTCTGTGGAGACTTTCAAGGCCTGTCTGGATGCGTTCCTCTGTGACCTGAGCTAGACTGTATGGTCCCGCTCTGCCAGAGGGGTTGGACTTGATGATCTCTTTGAGTCCCTTCCAACCTCTGACATCCTGTGAGCCTGTGATCCCATGAACAGTTCCTGCTCTGTATCCGCTAAATCCAGCACTTGCTAATCCATTGAGTTATGGCTGATGAGATCAATGGAAGGTAAAAATAATCCAGAAGTTATTAATGTATCCCAGACCTCACTTGGAGTGCTGCTTGTGGCTCTGGAGCCCTCAACACAGGAAGGACATGGACCAGATTGGGAGGGTGAACAGGAGGGCCATGAAAATGATCAGGGGGGTGGAACGCCTCTGCTCTGAGGACAGGCTCAGGGAGCTGGGGGTACTCATCCTGGAGAAGAAAAGGCTTCAGACAGACCTCATAGCAGTACCTGAAGGGTACTATGAGAAGGCTGCAGAGGGGCTGTTTGCAAAGGCCTGGAACAATAGGATGAGAGGCAATGGTTTGAAATGAGAAGAGATTTAGATTGGATGTTGGGAACAAGTTCTGCACCATGAGGGTGGTGGAACACTCCAATAGGTTGCCCAGGGAGGTAGTTGAGGCCCCATCTCTGGAGATCTTCAAGGTCAGGCTGGACAAGGCTCTAAGCAAGCAGACATAGTAGAGGATGTCCCTGCTGACTGTGAGGGGGTTGGATCAGATGACCTTTGGAGATCACTTCAAACCCAAACCATTCTGTGATTCTATGAATTTAACTCTGAAGCTTCTAATTCTGCAAAACAAGAATCTTACAGTTTCTTCTGATGACATTTTCAGCCCAAATGGCAAAGCTGTAGCTCTCTACAGAGGTTATCACCTCTGGGCACGCTGAACACAGATTTTGGTACTTTCCTCCACATGAACCTGATATTTATTTTTTTTTTTTTAAGACTCATGTGCCTGCAACTGCAGCTAAAATGTATTCAGGCTAAGGGGTGGTAAATGTTCTTGTGTTAGTCTGTGGTAGGAAGTTGGCTGGTGGGGAAAAAAAATAAACAAAACCCAAACAAAAAAGCAAAATGCACAAGACTATAGATCAAAACTTCAAGTCCTTTTGTTTCCACCTGCACAAGCTGTGTTGGTCATTTGAAGGGGTCAAGTGCAGTTGTTCGTGGAGGTTGTGAAGAGCCTAGACTCGAGTTTGCTCATCACGAGGCAATTAGAGGAACACTGTTCAAAGGTGCCTGGGTGCCTAATTATAGTTAGCACTACTGAAAAATCTCACACTGCCTGCATTTTTACCAGAGCTTTGAAAACACCACTGGAACATCTTTGTCAGTGCCATGGACAGAGGCATTGAGTGCAGCCTCAGCAGGTTTGCTGACGATGACATGCTGGAGGGAAGGGATGCCATCCAGAGGGACCTGGACTGGCTGGAGAGGTGGGCACAAGCCAACCTCAGGAGGTTCAACAAGACCAAGTGCAAGGTGCTGCAGCTGGGTCAAGGGAATCCCAAGTACAAATACAGGCTGGGCAGTGACTGGCTGGAGAGCAGCCCTGAGGAGAGGAACTTGGGGGTGCTGATGGATAAGAAGCTCAACATGAGCCAGCAGTGTGCACTTGGAGCCCAGAAAGCCAAGCAGAGCCTGGGCTGAATCAGGAGAAGGGTGGCCAGCAGGTTGAGGGAGGTGATTCTCCCCCTCTACTCTGCTCTGGTGAGACCCCATCTGGAGTACTGCATCCAGTTCTGGAGCCCCTGGGACANGAATGGAGCAAAGCTGGAGGTGGGGAGATTCAGACTGTATATGAGGAGGGAGTTCTTCAGCATGAGTGTGGTGAGAGCCTGGAACGGGTTGCCCAGGGAGGTGGTTGAGGCCCCATCCCTAGAGGTGTTTAAGGCCAGGCTGGATGAGGCTCTGGCCAGCCTGATCTAGGGTAGGGTGTCCCTGCCCTAGACAGGGGGCTTGGAACTAGATGATCCTTGTGGTCCCTTCCAACCCTGACTGATTCTATGATTCTGATATCTCCTTTACTTGGAAACACTCATGGACTTCCATGTGGAAAGCTACTATGTCTCTCGTAGAATCATAGAATGGTCTGGGTTGGAAGGGACCTCCAAAGATCATCCAGTCCAACCCTCACCCTGCAGTCAGCAGGGGCATCCTCAAGAAGATGGGGTTGAGCCTTGTCAAGCCTCAGCTTGAATATCTCCAGGGATGGGGCTTCAGCCACCTCCCTGGGCAACTTGTTCCAGTGTTCCACCAGCCTCATGGTAAAGAACTTGTTCCATAGAATCATAATGATAGAATCATGCTTTTTTCCCCAGCTGGAGGAAAGTTTCTAGCAGGAATTTCAGGAGTTCATGCCTTTTCTCCATACAGTGGGCTCCTGGGAGGTGATTTGGAAGAGTTCATCATGCCGTAGAGCAAACTTGCAGTGAGGACAGACATTTGATTTTGTTTTCCCCAGGCACATCCATCCCTGGATGTTGTTAAGGCCAGGCTGGATGTGGCTCTGGGCAGCCTGATCTAGTGTGAGGTGTCCCTGCCCGTGGCAGAGGGGTTGGAACTGGATGATCCTTGAGGTCCCTTCCAACTCTGACAATTCTGTGATTCTGTGAAATCTGTTCTGGTGAAGTGGAACAGATGTCAAGAAAATGGAGATGCCTTTTCCCTTTGAGTAAATGTCACCAGCTCACACCTGCCACCTGAACAATAGAAGCACTCAAAGGTCCCAATGCAAATAAACACAACTATTGAACTTACAAGAATTTCTGCAACTGGTGTTTGTTTCTCATCCCCATGAACTAATTATCCCCTGAGGCTTTTAATCTCTTGCTTTGGCCTCCAGGAAATGTGTGAAATGAAACCAAAACTGTTTTGAAAATGGAATTTCCTCCACCCTCCCCATTTTTGGTAGAGGTGTGTACCTGTTATCAACCACAGTGAATGTTTCTGGACACAGTAGGCTGAGGCCTGAGACCTGGAGGTGTTGAAGGCCAGGTTGGATGAGGCAGCAAGTGACCTGGTCTAGTGGAAGTTGTCCCCTGGCAAGGGGTTAGAATAAGATAATCACAGAATCACAGAATTGTCAGGACTGGAAAGACCCTGCCATGGGCTACCCCCCCTGCCACAGGCAGGGACACCTCACACTAGATCAGGTTGCCCAGAGCCACATCCAGCCTGGTCTTAAAGACCTTCAGGGATGAGGCTTCCCCCACCTCCCTGGGCAACCTGTGCCAGTGTCTCAGCACCCTCACGGTGGAAAACTTCTTCCTAACATCCAATCTGAATTTACCCACTTCCAGCTTTGCTCCATTACGCCACCCAGGCCTATCACTACTTCACACCTTAGAGTCCCTCCTCAGCTTTCTTGTAGCCTCTTTCAGATACTGGAAGGCCACAATTAGGTCTCCTTGGGGCCTTCCCTTCTCCCAGTCCTTTCCAACCTAAAGCATTCTATGAACCTGAGGGACAGAAGTGCCCCTGGCAGTGTTGCATTGATGTCAGGCTGCACTTCTCTCCACCAGCTTCAGCCTTAAACCCTCTCTTCCATGAGCTCCCCATAGGGACTAACCTGAGGAATAAATAGCCTCTAAAGCCCTCCTTCAAGGTTGCACTTAGCGAAAACCTGCCCAACAGCAACAAAAGTTACTCAGGTCTTGTGGGGAGATCAAACCACAGAATCCTGGGATTGTTTAGGTTGGAAAAGACCTCTAAGATCATGGAGTCCAGTTGTGCCAAGTTCACTACTATACCATGTCCCTAAGCACCACATGTACACATCTCTCTAACGCCTTCACTTACGGTGACTCAGCCACTCTCCTGGGCAGCCTGTTCCAATCTAAACCTCCCATGGTACAACTCGAGGTTGTGTCCTCTTTTCCTATTGCTCAGAAGATGAGACTGACACCCTGCTACAAACTCCTTTCAGGTAGCCATAGAAAGCATTTAAGCTCTCCCCTCAGTCTCTTTTTCTGCAGGCTAAACAAGAAGAGCCCTGTGAGGGAGTTGTGTGTGCATAGTGAAGTTATGGCCTGCTTTGATTTTGCAGCTAGGTTAAACATTAATGGCAGGCACACTAGTCATGGTGTTTTGTTTCAGACAACAGCCAAGGCTTTATTTAAATTGTGGCTCCTTCTCTGAAACCTGAGTTTAAAAAAAACCAGCATTTAAGCCATCCTGACCATGGCCAGCAAAACAACTGGGTAAAGCCAAGTCTGTTGTGTGAGGTGAATTATTGACAGCCAGGAGAACAGCTGCAGGTTTCATCTGCGCTGTGCCCCTGTGTGTCTGCCTGTGCATTCCTGCAGCTCAGCTTCCCCCCCACCGCCAAGGCAAGGCGAGGGGAGGGAAAGCCTAGGGAAGTGAGTGCTATGAGGAGGAAACTTGTGCAAGCCGAAGGAATAGCCTGGTCAGCTCAAAGAGAGGCCTGAAGTTCATCCCTCTGCTAGGTAACACTCTGGTGGTGAATTAAGCAGTTTCTGAGTCCCTGTTCCATACCTAAGTGGTGTTCTCTCTGCAGCTGCATCAGGAAGACCTCTGCATTCAGCTGGCCAGAGGCCAGGATGGCAACACTCCCAAGACGAAATGCCATGCACAGGAATGCATCCAAGCAGCTTTTATGTTTTTTAGGGGGGGAAGTTTGCATTGGCTTTTTGAGAGCAAAGGCCCTTTAAAAGAAAAGGGATGTGGAAGGGTTGTTTTTCATGCATATATTATGTTCTAACTCAAATTATGTAGACAAAAAGCCTCCTTCCATGCCGTCGCTATGGCTACGGCTTGGATCATTGTGCTGGAGCCTGTGAGTGGGGAAATGCCAAGTGCAGAGGGGGCAGCCAGCCTGGTGCTCCTTCTCACAGCTGAGTACAGGCCTCCATCGTGGCCTCCACAAATGTGCCCCAGCCCACCTTTCACAGAATCACAGAATTGTCAGGAATGGGAGGGATCTCAAGGATCGTCCAGTTCCAGTTCCCTGCCATGGGCAGGGACACTTCACACTACATCAGGTTGCTTAGAGCCACATCCAGCCTGGCCTTAAAAACATCCAGAGATGAAGCTTCCACCACTTCCCTGGGCAACCTGTTCCAGTGTTTTCACCATCCTTATGGTGAAGAACTTCTTCCTGATGTCTAATCTAAATCTCCCATTCCCCCCAACCCTATCACTGCCTGACACCCTGAAAAATCCTTCATCAGCTTTCTTGTAGCCCCCTTCAGATATTGGAAGATCTCAATAAGGTCTCCTCAGAGTTGCCTTCTCCAGACTGAACAGCCCCAACTCAGCCTGCCCTCATAGCAGAGCAGCCTCAGCCCTCTGATCATCCCCGTGATCCTTCTTTGGACATGTTCCAGAACCTGATGGAAACACTGAAACTGCAAAGTCTTCTCCTGGCTGTCTTGGTGTGGAAAGAACTTCCCAGGTGGTAAGCTTGAGCGTGAGAGCAAGGAGGATATTTGCACCTCAGCTCCCTGGAGATTTTATCAGGGCTGTCTGACACCTACTCTCTAACTCTTGCCTGGAGGCAGGAACACTGCAGCAAGGAAATAAGTGTAACACAAAAGACCAACATACCTGCAGAAAGCACTGTTTGCTGGGCATCTCAAATATAGCTGCAGAGTTTCTTTGCTTCCATAGTAGCTTGTGAAAAAGTTACTGAGGGAGTTTAAAGCTGATCTTCTCTTGAGATACAGCATTACCACATCACTCTGCTGGAGACTGTTGCCATAAATGTGAGAATATTTTCACAATCCCTGCCTGTTAGGAGGCTCTCAGTGAAAGTCGCATTTGAAAGGTTAGTCTTTGTCTTCACTTTTCATGTGTGTTTTGAGCTATCACAAGTGAGCTAGAAAAGGTCTCATTTGGTATTGCCTCCCTTGTTTCCTGTGACTCCATGAGAACCTGTTTCAGCAGAATTCCTTTAGAAAATGCAGTGCTCAGCAGCACTGGCAGAAGAAGGTGAACAAGATCTGAGAAATGCTTTTCAACTGATTGCAAATTTGACTAAGCTGCTTACTTTCCTAATTGCAATGTTTAATTGGTTAGCTTTGTTCCGTGCAGTCGCACACCTTTGACGGCCTTCTTGTGCTCCAGAAGTCTGAGGCCTGAGATTTCAGGTCTGTCCTAGATATCTAATGAAGTTTTACTTTGAAAATAAATGTACTCTTTAACTGCTATGTTAGCAAGCACCTTCTGGACTGATCTACAGAGCCAAAATCACCAGCTTAACGTAACTCCAAACCAGACTCTGCCAGGATTGAGAGGCAGGAATAGGTTACTGTAGCTCAAAAAGTTAGCAGTGAAGTTAATGTAACTTCCTCGATGAAGATCACCACTAAAATGCTCAGTAAAAGCAGCTGCTGCTGATCTTGTCCTTCCCATATCTCCAACTCTAGTTACCAGGCTGGTTCCTCAGGTGGGCTTACTCTCACCTCCTTTAGCCTACTGAATTGCAGAAGAGCACAGGTTCAGCAAGAGACAGTCAGGAGACTTGGAGCCTTAGCGTGAGAAATGCAGAATTCTCTTCTGGAGCAGGAGAGGGATCTGTGCCTGAGGTTGCTGTGGGTGGTATAGAATTCGCACAGCAGCTGAGGTGCCTCACAGACACGGGCAGCATCTGGAAATGACTGATTCCTAAGCAGAACATGATCTGCTAATCAGGGTGATTTACATGACAGACTCTAGGCTCTGTCCAGCTTGTGTTGGTCTGGACAGCCAGCTTGGGCATATGCTCACTTCTGCTCTCTTCCAAGAGCTCCTTTCTCTCTCATTGGCCTTCTCCCAAGGAAACAGCTGACAGATGTGTCTCACACCTGGGTAGAGCTGACAGCCTGCTGCTTACGCCCTAGTTATAAACAAACCAGAACACAATAGCAGCTTGGTGCCAAACACCCTGCAGAGCCTGCTGTTTGGGCCAGGCAGAGGGACACTGTATTCTTAACTCTAAGTTAGCATTACCCCAGTCACTACTGTCTAGGATGAGACATCTTCCAGATGACACAATTTAGGCAGCGGTTATCAAATCTGTTCAAACCTCTATTTAAACCAGGTCAACATGACAAGACAGGTAAACCTGTCTTTGAAGTGAAAGCAGTACTGGTCAAAGGAAACCTTTTGTGGCAGGGGTACTGCAGAGCACTATGAAACTTGTCTGCAGCCACTTCTAGCATCAACTTCTGAGACAGGCTGACACAGTACTGTAAAACTTCTAAGCTCATTTCCAGGATGATTAAAAAGCCAATGAGCAGCATTGTTTTCACTTACTGCTGGACAGAGATTTGAACATGCAGGATCTGAGTTTCCCACCGCTTAGCACAGCACCTTGTTTCATGCAGCTTAGCCCTGTCAGACTGCACAGCGCTGAGGTTTATGCAAAACACTGCACAGGATCTGAAATACCAATGTGGGTTTGTGTACATCAGAAGCATTCAATGGTGTTAAGGGTCACGGGGGAGTTTGTGTGGTTCATGAAAATACTTTCTCCTGACCAAACTTATTTTTGTGATTCAGACTTTGAAACTACAGCTAGATGCATCTTTCCTTGAAAGGTTATGCCTTTGTGCTCTGCAGTTAACTGGGAGGCCAAAGGAAGAAATGCCACAACATCCAGTTTTCCCAGAGCTGCTTTCTAGAGAGGGGTGAGACCAGCAGCTTAACTGCAGGACTTCAAACCAATCACAACATAAATGTAGTGTTTGCACAGTAAGGCTCACAAGGCAGAAGTGGAGAGGCTGATCTCTTAACTCCTCCACATAGCTTTAGTACAGGTGCTCCAAACCTCACCACCAGATCCTGAAGGCACTTAAGCCCCCCTTTTATTGTCTCAGCAAGACTGAGGTACATTGTGCTTCCCTTGTAAAAGTGTTTAGGTGAACAGTCTTTTATTAACATGCATGCAAGATTAACTGAGATTCAAGGTCAAGCTCCCACCATCAAGTGAAAACACTATTTATTTTTATAAAAGGCAATAATTAAAACAAACCCTACCAGTGTGTACATTGTACACATTTGAATGACACTTACAATAATGAAGTTTCCATATACAAAGATTACAAGCCCACACTGGTAAAGGATGCACACAAGCAACTTCAGATGCCTCCAGATCACAGGACCAATTACTCTATGACCACACCTGCATAGCATTTTCATTATTAGCATCCACACTACTTTATTCCACTACCAACTGTACAGAGAAAAGCAAGGAGTTTATTCAGGGAGCACAGATATTCGCAGGAATAATTTGCTTGGAACAATCTCTCTCACTCTTCTGTTGCCATCTTCAAAAGATACTCTTTGTCAATTTTGAAGAGCCTCCACCCCTCCTCAGTGGAAAGATCAGATGCACCCCTTCTCTTGTAGAACCTGATGGATGGTTCGTTCCACTCTGCAACCAGGAAGTGCATGCTGCTGCAGCGGCACTTGACAGCGACCTGTAGGAGTGTGCCACATGTATCTCAAACAGCTGCCCCACAGCAGCAGCCCAGTAACAACTGGGCACACTATTCAGCAACTGTCTATCACCACAATCCATCAAGTTCATTCTACTGAATTACCTCAGCACTTTATCACTGTAACAGACTCTGGGCGATGTTTTAAAGCTGTCTAGTGTCCTCCTGTCACCTCTAATTTTGCTTAATGCTGAAGGAGAGGCTCTTATGCACTTGAGAGATGAATGCTGCCCTGCTACATGTCCTCAGTTCTGCTTTTTTACATGTGTCTGAGGAAATCCTTTCTTGAACATGTAATCCTCAATCAGAGGTGATTTACATTAAGAACAGAGAATTCTCAAAGCTAAGATCATCTTGAACCACCTGACTGATGTGTCATCTCTGCCCACCAAGACAGCAACTGTTGAGGGAGTGTGGTGGACAGTGAATTGCAAGGAGGGGAAGACATATAGGCAGGCCCCCTAGAAGTCCGTGATTCCTGGAATCTGACAAGGGTGTGGGCCAGGTGGAGCTACGATGGATGAACCAGGAACAGTATAAAAGCTCCAAGCTATACCAGCTTAGTGAGGAGGGAACATCACCTAAGACATCTCAGGCTGGAGGCAGCAGCCCAGGAACATCTCTCCCCCCCATCCCCCAAATGACCATGAGGGGGTTAACTATCTCTTTTCTGCTCACTCTGTACATTCTCTACCCCCTTTTCCTTCTTTCTCTGTTTTAAGTATCTCTCCTGCCCTCTTTCTTCATTCTCTTTCTAATAAATATTCTCATCTTGATATGTGACCTGGTTTGCATCTTAATTTCACTCATAGGAACATTCAGAAGAGCACATCTCCTTCCCCACTGCAGATCAAGACAGTGTCGCTTGGACATACCTGACTCAAGTTCTTCAGAATCTCTGACCCAATGCCCAGTCCTAGAAAAAAAAAAACCACAAACACCAAAAAAAAGTTTTAATTTCAAAGAAGCCTTGCAGGAAGCAGCCGATGTAGTTCCGCAGCACGTACCTCTATACTCAGCCATCACATAAAAATCTTCCAGATACAGCAGTTTCCCAATCCATGGATCATAAGTGAAGTAATACATGGCAAAGCCCACAATGCTGTGCTCTGAAACAAAAAGGGGCAACTTCAGCCAGATTGGATTTAAAGGGCACTCAAGTCTTACATGTATGTTTAAACAGAGATTCTGTTACATGCAGACATTTACTACTAAGTTAAGAATGAAGTTTGCAAATAAACACACAGCTGAAAATTTGAATACTGAGTCCTGTATCAACCAAACAGAACGAAGATTGCCATGCCCTGAAATCCTCAAAAGCATAATCAGTATTGAACACAAGTACAAACAAATGCAAACCCTGCTGAATTTTTCACTGCTTCCATTCTAGAATACAAACAAAAACTTTAGACAGTTCACCATTTAGAACACTGCCCCAACTCTGCTTCCTTAGCAACCAGTCTTATCTAACTGTAAAAACCACTGATCTTTCAAAGAATGTTCCTCAGTAACTGCACTGAGCACTGATTATAAGTCACGAGTCACTTCAAGAGCACTGCTTCCAGCATCTCAATTCATCCTTGCCCTGAGCATCATTACCTTCAGCACCATAAAGCAAAGCTGCAGCTGCCATTCTAATTCTGTGGCTCACCAGCCCACTCAAACCTAAGCCTCCAATATTTCAACTACATTTGCCTTAGACTCTGCACATACTGCAAGAGAAACGTGTGAACAGATTTCTGAGCTACTGTGTCTTGGATAAACGTTTGGGAATAGCACTTGTCCCTGTAGACCTTACCTCATATTATGATCATCTACTTTATTGTGTAACGGATCTTTTAGTTACCTCCCCGCCCATCCATGTACACGGAAGGGCCATGTACATGGCGAAGCTAGAGACTGTAACCTGAAGATTGGGGACAAATTAAAGAAAAAAATGTGATTCAACAGGATTACATAAAGGTAAGTCAGGGTCAAACAAAAAAAAAAAAGCCATTTAAGTAACTGGAGTTAAGCACATCAAGTTATACCTCATCTTCCCATGTCTCCAGAATTAGCAACTACTTCATCTGAGTATCACTATATGTTACTGCATTTAACAGTTAACCTGTTCCTCCTACCCCAACTCACTGGTAGAGCCTTATGTATAACTGAAAACATTAAGAACAAGGCATCTCTTGTATATTCAGCGTCAAAAACAAGTATCAGGGAAGCCTCACCTTCAGACGACCACTGTTCTTTTGGGACTTCTGCAACCAGGCAGTGGTAGAAAGGGTGCTCGCCAAAACCATCCTCAAGCAGCTCTAAAAAGAGAAGAAATCGGTGCTAAAGCTACGAATACCATCACGAGGCAAGCAACCCGATGAGCTCATACAGTTTTTATACCTTTCTCAGTTAGCACCACTTGATCCTCCATGTCTTCGTATTTCGCTAGTTCCTGGAAAAGAAAGAAGTTTCAACGGACCCTCCCCGCAGGTCCTCGCTGCCGCTTACTCATTGGCCGCTCCCCACCCCCCCGTCGCCTTGCGCAAGAGCTTGTTTTGTTCCGAAAGGCAGAGTGCCTACCCCCTCCCTCCCGCTACTAAGCCCACAGATCTCTGCCCAGCTCGCCCTCAAGGCGATGAGCGCCTAACGAGGCTCTCCGGCCTCACCTCGCCCCTCCCAGTAGTGCAGGGGGCGTGCAGGGAGCACGCACCGGCCACACTCCCTCCGACCCCACACCTTAATCAGACGCAGCAGGTCGGGGCAGTCCTCAGGCCGCGCAGCGCGGATGCTGAACGAGGCCATTTTCGACGGCGCTTCCCCCTGCGGCCCCCTCGGCTGACAAGTCCCCGATGTGTGAACAGGAGGAGCAACTGTTTCTTCATTCGTGTCCCGGGCGCGGCGGCCACCTGCGGTCAGTCAGGCTGCGAGCATGTCCCGGCGGCGTTAAACGTTAAATAAGCGACTCTCCTCTGCCCGCCGCAATGTCCCGAACCAAAAGTGCAGGTCTTTCGTACGGCTTCGTGTATTTATGGACGCCCGCGCTCCACCCCCTGCCCACAGGCGGGCCAATGGGAGCGCCCGCGGTGCTCGCCCTGAGCCAATAGCAGGGCCCCTCCTCGGAATCTAGTCTCAGCCTGCCAGCGACAGCTGGTGCGTGAAGTCTCGTGACTCGCCCCTCCCGCTGGGACGCGCCCCCTAGCGGCGCCAGGCGGCGCTGCAGGGCGCCCGGGGAAGACCCCTATCAGCGGAGTGTGGGCAGGGTGGTGAGGCTGGAGCGGAGGGCAGCTCCTCATGGCCCCGCCTGGGAGCCCACACTGCGCGCTCTCCCCTTCGGGGCCAGGGGCTCCTCATGCATCTTGCCTTCAAGATGCCCCAAAAAAGTGAACCTGTCGTTGCCCCAGCGAGTGCGACCGCGCCTGACTGGAGGCTTTTCCTACGGGGACGCCGAGTGCCCTGGCACTATCTTAAAGGCCCCGGCTCCTCTGTGGCCGCAGGCTCAGCACGGTGCTTTTCACCCGTGCGTGGAGGGAAATAAGGCGCCTGTCAGCGTGGTGCTTTTCACCCGTGGGTGGAAACAAAACAAAGCCTCTGTACTTGCCTGAAACACGAAGTAATGATCGTATCGAAGCCTGAGGCAGCGTGCTTGTGGTGGCATCTAGTGCCATGGTATGCCCTGGGCAAGGAACGTCCTGACACGAAAAAGGCTTCAAAACATTGAACTTTCACTTTGGGCTTGGTACATTTTCCAGCCTGGCAGAAGCACTCTCTAAATTGTTTACCAGCCTGACTTAGAGGCAGGGAGAAGCACAAAGGACAGGACTGTTTACAAAACGGGAGGGATCTCCTATCCTGCCTTAAGGGAGGTACGAATGACTTTGATGGGCGAGGTAGGTGCAATGAAGAAACTCGTTTGCATAAATTACCCAAAATGAGAAGGTGGAATTACTCCCAGCCCACCTTCTCCTCAATATTATCTATAGATGTAGATTTATGCCACAGAATGAGAGCTGGGTCCTGATCCGGATGACCATGCACATCTCCAGAACCTACCAAGCTAAGTCATCCAGAGGAGAGGTGTGATTTGGCATGCACATGGTTTTTAATCTTCTGTAGACTTTGCAAGCATCATGTCCGTTCTTAGACTGCTGTAACGGAGCTCTTTCATTTTACATTTAATGTAACTTGCTTTAGGAGTGATTTGGGATGTGGGAAGACACTAAGTCATGCTATTGCTTCAGACTAATAATGCTGAAAACCTGGATTCTCACTTTCACAACACTCCCACCCTATTTTTTAGTTCATCCAACAACCTACAAGGTTCACCTTTGTTTAGACAAGAGAGGCCAGCATGAAACATGTTACTGCAAGAGAACTACATAATGAAGCGTGCATTCTAGTGGCTGAGTTAGCCAAGAAAATCCTTTGACATGCGGTGAAAAGTGCCTAGAGTCCTAGAAGAGTAATTTAGGATTTATGCAAACACCCTAACTGGCTCATTTCATCCTCTGTTGGAGCAAAAATGGGAGATGCCTCAAGAACAGAGGCATTTCCAAAACACAAAGCAACAGCTGTTGGCTAGTAGCAGAAAAGATTTATTTCATGAGTTATGGATCTGGAGATCCTTCAAGACAGGGCTTTTGGTAGGGAGACTGAATCTTAATACCCTAACAGAGAAAAAACTCATCCTAATCACATGTATTCATGAACATGCTGTTTTCATTTTTTTTCAATTCCTAGAAATTATCTGACTAGGATCAGAAATAGAGAATACTGCCTCTGTGAAAGACACTCTGTGAACAGTGTTGGTGTTGTGTCAACTCTTTCTGTTATGCATTTCACAATGAGGAAGTCATACTGTCAGGAAACCTACTGTTGTGTAAGAGCGGAAAGTGTCTGGTTTCTCTCATTCTGAAGTCGGAAAGGTCATATGATTTTAGAAATTGAAGTTTCAGCAACAAAACCCCCCAATTTTATCACCTTGAAAACCCTGCTGTAACTTGCCTAGGAATATGCTGAAAACAGTTGAGTTAGCTTTCAAATTCACAAGGCAGAAGAATTTTATTCTTCTATTAAAAGAAATCCTGAAGTGTCAAAAGTAGTTTAGTGAAAATAGGGCAGAGAATAAAAAAAAAAATTAAAAAAAAACCAAACCAACCAAAACAAACACACAAACCCAACCAAACTAAAAAATGCTATTTAAAAAAAAGGGGGAAAAAA
>VWYK01072844.1:0-45800 GCA_013399775.1 Semnornis frantzii | reverse complement strand
TCTAGTCTGGGTCATTTTAAAGTGTGGGGGGGCGGGAAACTCCCAAACCGTCACACTGAATTACAACTTTCAGACCTGTACTGTTGAATTCTAGCACACTACTATTAAAGGGGCACCAAGAGAAGCTCATCAGTAACCTCAGAAAACTGCAAGGAAGTTCAGAAGTTTGGGGGTTTTTGTTAGGTTAGTTGGTTGGGGGTTTTACATCTCTCTCTTCCTTCTCACTTCAAATTCCACCTCGGTCTTTCAGCGTTAAAAACTCTCATCCTTACTGGTCAGGTTTCTGCTGAGACAATTATTTTATAAGCAGCCCTTCATGATAATTTTTTGTGATACTCCTCTGCAGAAGGAGGATAATTTTTAATGCCAGTGCAAATACGATTCTGTCTATCTGTAGCACTGAATTTATAGCACACACGTGGAAAATCTTGTAAACTGCCCTTCTCTTGATAGACTGTGCAGTAAACTGTATAGTATTTTAATTAATTTCTTAATTACAAACCTAAAGTGTGGTAGTTGAAATCTCACATGCATGCACAGCAAATATATTGTTGCTTTAGCCTGACTAACACAAGGCAGATCAAGGCAGAAATGCTCAAAATAAGCAGAACCAGCTGGAAAGATAGATACTGGCTCATGCCTGCTTTTACTCACTTCCTATTTTTTCCCTTACCAGATTACTTTTTCCAAGCCTTATATTTGAAACCTTTTAGAAATCTCAGAAGCCTGGAATACTGCAACAGAGGAATTAGTACCCAAACAGGGATGTGCAGTTAAGTGAGTTAGCAGTTGTATTTCCTAACCAAACCACCCTTATTTGTGTGTCTGCCCTCAGTAATTGATCAGGTAACTGCTGTCACAGGGCAGACACACGTGAAGGCAGACATCCAGGTGCTGTGAGCATCCAGCCATGCAGAAATGCCCATTTTTGTAATGTGACCACAGAGTAAATACATCTTTCTTTCACATTTTACTCAGCCAAATACAAGCTCTTTACTCTTCTAACCTCGCATGGTATTGACTCAACAGCCTAACAGCCTTCTTACGGTGAGCAGCCTACTCCTAAGAAGGGCACAGAAGACCAGGCTAGTGCTTCAGGCCAAGTGTCTATCTAATCTTACCTCCAACAGTGGCCTCTAAAAGTGGCTCTGCCTCCCCTCCTCTGAGAACTTCTAACATTTGCTGTTCAGAGTAATTTTTGCACTTGGTGGAATTGCTTTGTTCATTAAATCCCAATGGTTCTTCTAATTCTCATCCAATTCTCTCCTTGAACATCTTTGCCTTGCTCATTCTCCCTTCTTTACCTTTACATTCCAATCCTACTGTTTTTGTGTTTCCTCTCAAAATTACTTAATTCATTAAAACATATGTAAGTCAGGCAGGCAGTATTTTTCTCTTTACCTCTCTTTATTAAGCATCTGTCCTATGAAAAGCAACTTTAAGAGTTGAAATTCACAGAACAGTTTAGGTTGGAAGGGACCTCCAGGGGTCCTCTGGTCCAATCCCCTGCTCAAGTAGGGTCACTTGAAGGCAGTTGCACAGAACCATGTCCAGACAGCTTTTAAGGATCTCCAGTGAAAGAGACTCCACAGCCTCCCTGGGTAACCTCTGCCAGTGTTCAGTCATCCTCACAGTAAAAATGTGCTTCCGGATGTTCAGAGGCAACCTCCCACGTTTCAGTTTGTGGTCATTGCCTCTTGTCTGTCACTGGGCACCACTGAAGAGAGCCTGGCTCCGTTCCACCTGTGGGCTCACCTTTTTAAGGGCTGATGAGGATCTCACACTGCTTGGGAACAAGCCAATCATCTTGCTAAGACCATTTCAAGCTTGGCTGAAAGGTAAGTAGCAAGCACAATTTGGAAGATCTTCTCTCAAAATATTTCAGGTTCTTCCCTGACTCCTCAGGTGCCTAACTGCTTGGACTTTGATGAATCTCAACCTACGTCTTTTAGGAGGATGTGAAAGCAGTGCTGGTAGCTGACTTAAGGGCACTTATGTGAGTCACCACACCAATAACAGCTTCAAATGCTGCATTCACATTTCCCAGGTAGCCACAAAGAGGTCAGCACGACCCCATGTGCTCTGCAGCAAACAGAACTGATGGAGCCTGAAGAGCACAGGCCATACCTTCTCAAATGCTGTTACAAAGCTAGAGGTTAACATATAAATAATTAGACAAGCCAAGCACTGCCATATTCAGCACTGCTGGAACAGGTCCCAGCTGCTGAGAGCCACTTCTGCTGCTGCTTTTAACAGTGCAGAGCTAGGACCAGCTCAGCAGCAGCACAGACCTGCCAGTGAGAACACAGCTGGTGTGCCCTGCCGGCCTTCCTGTCACCTGCCATTCTCCTCTTGTTGTCTTTAGAACAGTCTTTATCTGCTTTACATTTCCCAACCACACATCATGCCCTTCCAAGCAAGGCCCATTACACAAGCCCTGCAAAGATGTGAGACCAGCTAAACGCTTCATTTTCAGATGGTTACAGTTAGGTGAGAGTCTGCCAATCCTTCTACTTCATTAAAGCCTTTTGTCCATTTTCTTCTGCTCTTACATAAAGTATATGCCTGCTATTAGCAACTTGCAATCAAAGCAAAAGCACAAGGCACCAAGGTCTGGCAGAGAGGAGTCACCTGTGAGCTCAGAGACAATCAGACTTCTGCCCAGCTGTACAGCTGAGAGATGCCACACGGCAGCTGCCTGGAGCTGCTCCATTTCACACCCATGCAGCATGCTCACCACACCTGAAGCAGGTGGCAGGGATGTGGAGGTACCTCACACAGCAGGACCACACCTGCTGGGCTGCATTCAGAAGATTCTAAACCTTGTCTTTACAGCACCAGCTCTCAGCACAGCTCTACCAACAGAAGGTTATTGCCCACAGCAAGCAGAGTTTTGTTGCTTTTAAAGTCCCCTTACTGGCCAGGTTGCCTCTCAAATCCTAATGATGCCATACATTTGTTGCTAAGTATAGCACTGATGGTTGGCACTAGAGTTTGTATATGCCTGATATGTTGGATTTTTTTTTTCCTTTTTTTTAAAAAAAAAACAGCTGTACTAATGGTGCAGTCTCCTGAGAATACATTTATTTCTGCAGCATAAAATAAAATTAAATTCTTCAATCTCAAAAAACTATTAAAAGGTTGTATTTAAAATGCATGAAGCATTAAAAAGACATCAAAATTAAAATAATCTCATAAATCTCTTCATTTAAAAGACTTATTAGAATACAGATAGAGGCAGAAAACAGCTGCCCTGCAGACTAAAGCAGTAAATTATGACTATTTTAACTTTTTTCTTTCCCCTTTTTTTTTTTCCATTTTCATCATTGAAAATTTTCCTCACCGAATTATTGCAGTAGTATAAAAAGACCAACTGCCCCTATATTTAACATGTGAATAGTAAATTATTTTTCAGTGGACTTCACAACAGATAAGCTGTATATTCTTTCAAATGTCAGCAGACTGGGGGATTGTTTCCAGACAAAGGAGGTGGGCAGTGTTTTCAGAAATCAGGATTGCATGCGAAAGTGTAGAATTAATCAGCAACCCATTCAGCACAGCAGCAGCAGGACGCTGCAGCAATTGGGACTCCAGCACTCCAAACTCCTCCCACACACTCCTGGCTATTATTTTTAACAGAAGCCCAAAGTCAGGTGTATTTAAGTATCAGCAGGCTGACCTGCAAAGTGCCTGAGCACATAAGAGCTCCAAGAAGTTTGCTTATTTAGGAAGCTTACCATGGTCTTAGGAACCTGCGTTTAGCCAAGATGTAGGCTTCTCTTAAAAGCCTTCCTCTCACTGGATAGTACTGAGAATGCTGTGAGAAGATTCAAGGGCTGATTTGGGGCATCAGCCACGTGAGACAGGAAAAATAAATGTTTGTCTCATTATCAATCTACAGTATTCACCTTTTTAAGAATGACAAATTCTGGTTTTCCTGCAAGTGCCCTCACTCCTCAGACCATTGCTTGTCAGTCTTGACGATACCAGAGAATTCCTTGGAGCACAATTAAATGATCACGTTGATTGCTCTCCTCAAAGTAGTTCAATCCAGAGAGGAGGCAAAGAAAAAACCTGAGGGACATAGATTTCACACCATTTATCCCTGATCTCATCTGTTCTCTAGTATTATGATCACTGCACAGCCAGGCTGTTGATATCCGAGCAGATTACAGCAGGAAATGCTAAGGATGCATGAAACTAGGGAAATGAGCAGCAACAACAACAAAGCTACCAAGGGGGAAGGGAGGGGAAGCAGCTAAATCAAGAGGATAAAGAGTGTTCCCAGATAGCCATTTGCTGGTTTTGCTTCACTGCAAATTATATCACACAATATTATAAAGCACTTTTCCTGACAGCAATGTGCATTACTGTGCACTTCAACTTCCTTCCTGCTTACAAGAGATAAGATTAGTAAATGTTTGCTTTATTAACAACAAGTTGAAATGCTATTAAACCAGCTTAATTGATGGTACAGTTACATGGAGTCTGCTTCTTGTTTATACTTTCAAAACTTACACCTGCACCAGAAGTTGATTCGTCTCCAAAAATTAAAAAAAAAAACCCAAGCCCATATCCGCTGCTCTCCTCCCATGCACTTCCTTCCAGCACAGAAGCCTGTTCAGATTGTGCAGAGCTCCTTAGCTAAAACTCCAACAAGGATAAACAGAAGTGTTGAAGGATAAAACCCCCATGTATTTTACTCACCTTTCTCACTGCTAGATTACCATTACATCTGGTCAGTGAGTTTCATCTTTTGGGCTTCAAATAAAGCAAGCAGTCGACCAGAAGGCACAGTTCTAAACCCAATGTGTTTAGTGCACCACCAATTAAAAAACAACTGAAACACTTCTGTCCTTCTTTTTACTTTAGCCTAAGGTTAACTTCCTCATGAGTGGCTCGGGATGCTTCTGTAACCTTGCTTACAAAATGCTTATGGCAGAAGAACATTGTGTGTTGCACAGCTGCTTCACTAAACTGCTGATAATGGCAAGCTTAAATGTACATCCCTAAGAACACAGCATCGCTCGGCTGGAAACCTGGAGAAGAGGGAACTCTCCATTGGGAACAGAGAAACTTTTAATTTAACTGCCAGCCTAAACTGTAAAGGATGACAGTGCTGCTCATCTGACAGGGTTCTTGTTCCAGTTTGATGGTTCCCTCATCCTCTGCCTGAACCAAACTAATCACTGTTATTTACAGCAAATAACACACAATTTAAAAGCTAATCTATTTTTTTTTAAAAACCCCAAACCTGTAAAGCAAGCCAATTATACAAATCTCTAAGTGTAATTCTCACTTAACATAAACACACCAGATAAATTGCCAGCCAGGTCTTATTTAGTTAGCAATATCTTGACAAGCAACATTATTATAGCCTTAATTTATTATGCCTCCAATTGATCAGTCTCCCAGCTGATTGTTATAAGAACATAACGATTGGCACACAGTTGTCAAGGTGGTCATGTACACAAGACAGTAAAAGGCCAAACGAAATTCAGTCTTAAGAAAATCCNCAACTCTGACGTAATAACTTTTGATGTCTGTTGGAATCGTATCAGAACTGCAGTCTCATGACTGGAGGCTCTGTCATGCCAGAGGGGACTGACTGGTCCATAAGAAATGTGTTCTGATTACCCAGTATTATTTCCCATTTCAATCACATGGTTGCCTGCCTGGTACACTTTCGGAGTGAAAGATGAGTTTTTATTTTGGGTTTCAAATGTCAGGAGGAGAGAAAAAAAAAATCGTAGTAGTATTTCTTATGACTTATGAGATGAAGCAACAGAAATCACTTCATGTAGCAAATTGTAAATTCGAAGGATTTACAGAGCTAGATCCTCTGTAACCCCAGGTAGCCTCGTTCACATCAACAAAAAATACTGCCCAAGAATCCCAGGCTGTGTCATCTCACACACCACCAAAGTTCTGCAGAAACTAAACTTCGGTGTTAGCAAAACGCCTCCATCCCTCTTTCCTGTGAAGGAGAAAGCCAGAACTGGATACTGATGTCCAACCCTTAGCATCCACTAAAAATGAAATACACTTTCTTTGTGAGCCTGTGAAACCACCTTTCCATCCACTTGTGTACTCAGCTCCGAGGAACGGGAAATCCATCAGAGCAGAAACGGTCACAGCAGTGAGGGCTGAGCAAGAGAATTCCTTGGCAGAGAGAATTACTTTATTTTTAAACTGAAATCTGAAATGCAGTAGTGCTAAACAAACAGCACTACATGGATACAGACAACAAAACATTCTCTTTTCACACACACACATTTTGTATACAACCAGTGAAGTGCAATCCATACAAGACTGAAGGATGGTGGTCCCCATTGTCACTCTCAGGTTGCAGGAAGGCAAAAGCTGTCTGTAGAAAGAGGATGTGAAGATATTTGCTAACATTCCGCTTTCTTTCTGTAAGGCACAACTGTGCACACTGTTAAACCCTTATCCCTGAAGACACTGTGAACATTCCAATTAATTTCAGACTTCATTTGGTAACTTGAATACATTAGGTAAGCAATCATCTTAACATCCTGAGGAGTGCTTCACACGGGTGAAGGCTCACCCTTGGATACGAGGTGCAAGAAACACTCAAGGTAAACCCATCTTTGCCAGGCTCTGGAGGTGCACACCTGGAGCTGAAGGTTTCACTCAGACTCTTGGAGAAAACCAGAGAAATAGGACAGACCAGACCTGCGTTCCCAGTCCAGCCCCCACAGTGCCTCCCACCCGGCTGCATTTGCTGTGAGATGGGTCACTTGTGCCCAGGCTGCTCAGAGCGCCTGCACACAGCCCTCCTGCGGTCTCTGCGAGGCAGCTGTGAGCAGCCTTGCAGCCGGAACAGGTCACTCTGGAGGAAGTATCACCTATCAACTGTGATCTTCAGGGAAGCTGCCAGCAGTATTTCTTTTCTAGCATATTCTTTTCACATTCTCTGCTGCACTGCTTGAAGCCAGAGCAGACAAGCCCAAGCCTTTCAGCCAACATTCTGCAGCCACGTACCAGCCCAGCTGTTGTCAGCAGCCTTTTTCTACCTTCGCTTCTGTGTCTAATGGGACCTTATATTGCCTGTTGGCTTGACTTTTCTAATTTTTCTATTTTTAGAAGGACTCATACTAGGAAAAAAACACACTGGAGGGCCAATCTGGGAAGACAGGAAGATCCCAGATGGTGTTAGTTGTCAAAGCTTCACTTCAGTGTCATGACAACTCACAGCAGCTGAGGGCCCGCTCCACTCCATTTCATCAGGCTGAATATTATGTTACATTTTAATGCACATTTACTGGACTCACGTTTGTCCCCTCGCCTCAGCAATGAAGCTTTGATTTAGCTTAATGTAGCTGTGAAGCTGGAATTCCTGGTTATCCAAGCTCCTGATTATCTTCTGGTTTAGGACACTCCCGTGAGACTCTCAGATAACCAGGTTTTCCCTGTATAACACAGCACTCCTGTAACCACATTATAATGCAGTTTTGTCTCACCTATAAAGGTCAGGGCCATAATACAATTTAGCAGTGAGGGTAAAATATGATTTACTTCCGTCCACAGGCAAGACCAAATCACGTTAGAACGCTGAGGGTAGGGGAAAAACTATCAGGTTACAGCACAATCCTCCAAAGTCATTTTGCCTGTTACAACCATAAACTCTGCGTTAGCAGCTGATAGCAGAGGGAGCACAGTACTTAAGCAGGCTATCACAGTTCCTGGGAAAAATATAACTCTGCACACTGTTAAGGGAAACCATCATTCCTACTGCTGAAAGCACACAGAGTGGCTAAGACCTCTACAAGCCCCATCTACCGAAATCAATGAAGCCAAAAGAGGCACAGAGGGCACTAATTAATTGTTCCTGGGTAACGGTTCACGATCTCGTCATGATCAACATAAATATTCATTTCCCTTCTACCCACTCCAATCCAAACTGCTGAGACCTCCTACAAAGCATGCTCCAGAAGATCACAAAGTACCCTCCTGGAGCACTGAGCTCCCCAGCTGCTTTGATTTGGTAGCAGGTCCCACTGGACCATTGCCAGGTAAGGTTCAGCTCCAGAGGCCTCCATGAACAACACAAAGCATCAAAAATCAATTCTCATGCAGCCTTTCTGCTCTGTCATACCAGGCAATTCCAAGGTCTAACTGCACATTCATACCAACCATGCCAAGAGTTCACAAAGGAATAAAAGCAGCAAATTCTGAATCAAAACACAGCCTCATGCACTGAGTGGTCTTCTGACTGCTTTCATGCAGATATTGGCCACCATCTTACCTTCATGGTCAGGCTGTTTGGCCATGTTCTTGCTGTTACATCTGCCTTTTCCAAAAGAGTATTTAGCTCTGCAGTCAATCTGAGTTCAGTTGCCTAAACAAAGGCATCTGATAGCACCTGCACAAGGTTGGATCCAACATAGTCCTTCCAGACTAGGAGGTAGAAGCTGTCCTATCATGTATCCAGCAGCATTAGGCACCTAGGTCTGAGGCACCTGGATGATGCCTTGGTGTCTCCTTCTAATATTTAGCTTCTGCAGTACAGTTTTAGACTTCTGCAAGACACAGAGGTCTGCACAGATGAGACGAATTTCATGAATACTTCTAAATGATGCTTCATACCTAGCAACAAGGCTGAAACAAAGAGAACTTAACAAAAATTTCAAACCTAGATTTGAAAACAGGAAGAAAATTTCGTTCTCTGCCCTGAGATCTCACTACAATATTTTCCCTGATTTTGAAAAAGAAGCTTAAATGCAGATTCTGAGATACTCAGTACTGCACTTAGCTATACCGAAGTATAAAAGGGAATTAAAAGTTTGGGGTTTTGGTTTTTTTTTGGGGTGACACAACTTGGTCTCACTGCTGACCCTCAAAAATCTGCTCGAGTGCTGCAGTACATAACAATGTGGAGAAGAGTCCAAGCACATGGGCAGCCACCTGCAATTCAGGAGACTGTAAAGTCTGTTCTGCTACCTGTTTGCAACCCTAAGTAAGTCATTTAGCTTATCTGTGCCTAAGTTTCCTCACCACTGAGTGACACCACCTATTCCAGTTGGCACAGCACTGGTCAACGATTGGTTTCATCCCACTTTCAAACCACAGAGATCCACCTTGCAAGATCTGCCCAGGTCATTGGGACCAGGAAATTAAGTAGCCATAAATGGAGCTACTTGGGCTCCTCAAGGTGTGCAAAAACAGCTCTTAGGTTCCTTTAGTTTTTTTAAAAGGCTTGCTTGCTCCCTAACAATAATTAGTTGCAGTTGTTCAGTGCTCCTTCTTAAATACACAAAACAACAAAAAGTCAGAAAGACCTTCACAGAATTTACTTAAGATGTAATTCTAACAAAGTTCTTCCTACACACACACACATGAAAAGTAACCAACAGTGAATGTTTGGTAACTTTGACATGAAAAAAAGGGGAGAGATAAAATGCTTTTATGCAAATTTGATTTCTCTATAATAATCTAGAGCTATTCTGCTAGAAGGAATTATCTCCGCGGGCTGGCAGCTGCAGTAGGCAGTGAATTAAAAATGGCTCTGTATATGGGAAAATCTGTTCTCTAATCAGTGCTATTCTTAGAGAGGACATCAATCTCCCCCAGCTCCCACGATGCTCTCTTGGTGTGAATGACACACAAGGATGATGTAGAAACTCCCATTACATCACCGACACCGACTTCCTGGGCACAAGGAATACACCACTAGCACACAGAGAATCTGTCTCAGGAAGAAGGGTAGGATTCTGTGTTTTCCCTTTAAAAATCTGCAGCAATAAGTGACCTTGTTAAAGAAAAAAATTCAACAGTGATTCATCCAACTGGACTTGAAATGAACTGCACATTCTCACCGCAAGGCTCCAGTTTCTGCTTGCTGTTTTTATACAATAAGCTCTGTTCCCAGGTCACAAGACATCAAGATAGCAGATATTGCATGAGCTTTCTTTGAGCACTCAAAAGGCACATGCTACAGGGAAGTATTTTAAGAAGCAAGAGACTGCTGCGGCTCTACACCTAAAATGTCACTGTTCCCAGTGATGCAGCTGCATGACACACGGAGTGCACCACCACAACATCCCCCAAAAACCCCAAAAGCGAACCAACAGGCACCCATCATTCACAAGTTGTATTTCAGACAACTTGCACAGTCACCAGAGCTCAACAGGACCCAGGCTCACTGTCAAATCCAAGGGAGTTAAGCTGTAAATAAATAACACCTCCTATGCAGGAAACATCCTTCCCAGCTACGTCTGCCTGTAGTATTTCCTCAGTAATCTTTGTCCTCATGCCTCACACGTACAGCAATCCTTCTTCTGCTGTGTCACATGGACTGCAAACCATCTTGGCTTGAGTGATGGATCTGAAAATTAAACAACCTAGGGGGCTCACTGTTTTTTAAAATCATTTTATATATCATTTTAAAATAACTTGAGGTAACCTGACACAAATGCCAAGCCACTGGATCTATTAATTCAAGATTTACTCGCCCATGTTGCAGTTTTCCCTGACAAACTGACTTGCACAAATGTATAAACTGCACTGGCGAAAGAATAAATAAATACTTTTTTTTTTTCTTTAGATGCCCTAACCTCTCCAATTCATGGGAGTTCTTCAGCTATTTGTATCTTTGGCACTTGTCTGAGGCACAACGGTTACCAAAACGGAAGGTATTCTAATTTTAAAAGGTGACATCTCCTCAGAGTCTAAAGAGAGCACAGCTTCACCAGAGAAATAAAGTTGGATGTTGCTCATCAGCACTACCAAAAGCTTCAAAAAAAAATCATGCCCTACTTCCTACATCACCAAACTGTGTTTGCATCACCTAAACACATCCCTCTGCTGTCAAACTCATGTCCTGCAAGTTCACAGAAACACGGAATTCACCAGGTTGGAAAAGACCTCTGAGATCATCAAGTCCAACCTATCATCCAACACCTTCTAATCAACCAAACCCTGGCACCAAGTACCACATCCAGCCTCTTTTTAAACTCTTCCAGGGACAGGGACTTCCACCACCTCCCAGGGCAGCCCATTCCAATGCTAATCATTCTTGCTGCAAAGAGCTTCTTCCTAACATGCAGCCTAAACCTCCCCTGGCACAGCTTGAGGCTGTGTCCCTTCATTCTGTCACTGGTTGCCTGGCAGAAGAGCCCAACCTCTATCTGGTCACAACCTCCTTTCACCAATCAGGTCCCCCCTGAGCCTCCTCTTCGCCAGGCTGAACAACCTCAGCTCCCTCAGCCACTACTCATAGGGCTGTGTTATTGCTTTGCTTTCTTCTGGGGGTTTGTCATTATGACAGCCTGGGCTTTTTGCCCATACAGGCACAGGTACTTCCATCCCTAACTCTCAGGTGCCATGAAGAGTTTTCCTGTTGTGTTGTTTAGGGATAATACTGAACACACTGCACTTCTATGGGAACTCCAAGCCTGGTGAGTCTGTGGGGTTAATCTCAAAGACAGCTGCAACCATTCTGCTCATTGCTCTGCGTGGATAAACTGCAAATTGCATTTGAAAATAAAACAAGTTATTTCTAACCTTTCAGCTGGCTGGTAAAAAAGGACATAATTTATGACTCTGATGATATGTGGCTGCTTTCCAGAGCCTTTAAACCTGTTTCCAGCCTGCTTTAATGCTGAATTAACAAAGACTTTATTTAAATATATGTTAAATAAAACACAAGTGTTTGAGTAAAGTCAGTCCCTGGATTGTTCTCTCACAGCTCAGTGGTTCCTAGCCACTCTTGCAATGCTCAAGTAGGAGCACTATTTTATTCCCCCCCATCCTGGAAGGCTACAACCCTTTAGCCCTTCTGACACTTGGGTCTCTAAATGGGCAAAAATACCTTTCTGCAAGAGAAGAGCCATGTGCTAGCTCAGCTAAACTCAGGTTGCTCAGGAAGCATGGAGCAGGAAGAAGTGAGAGATTCTGAATCCAGAACTTGCTGATCCCAAAGAATTCACTGCAGATTGGAGGAACCCACACAGATGTTCCCTTCTGCTTTTCCAGAGTCCAGCCTCGGAAGAAAAGCTTCTGTAGGACCTATGCTCCTTTAACAATGCTACCCTGACTCACACTACTTAAAATTACTGCAGCAAAATTGGGTCTGTTTACAGAGACAGAGCATTTCCAACCCTAGCAAGCTGAAGTCTTCAACAGGCTTGAAACTTGGAGCCCAAACCTGAGGTCCAAGTCATACTCTTATAAAAACTCATCCTATTATTGCCCCAAACCTACAGCTCTCTACAGAGGGACAAGAGAACCAAGTCATTAAATTGCACCACCTTGCAAGAAGACATCAATGACGTCCTTTCCAGATAAGCTGTTACTGTTGCACAGTCATGCTTTAAGTTATAGGCATCGTAAGCATCTTCCCTGTGACTTTGGTATGGAGCTCTGTGCTGCTGCAAGGGCCACTGAGCAACCAATATCCCTGGCTATGGGAGGAAATGAGGCTGCCTGAGACTGATGAGGTCAGTTTGGCTCATGCCACCAACTGCATCTTACTGACCTCAGGCACATGAAGGTTTTAGCAATGCAGTTTACAGAATGGGCACCTCCTTATCACACAGGAGAGTGGCTGGCTTTAGCAGAGAGTGACATGGCTGGCCACATCACAATTAGCTTCGAGAATAAACTACATCTGTAGGACAGAAGTTCCTCTACATCTCCTCTGAGACACAATCCAGCCAATTCCAGCTTCTACCACTGCAGCATTTAGTTCTTCCTCTAACAGAGTGTTAGCAGCATGGAGGACAGATCACTCCAGTCCCCAGTGGGCCAAAATTTAATGGTCAGTGGATAATCTCCATACAATTTTTAACAAAGTAAGGCCTTGGATACAAAGGCTAAACTTAGAGAGGGTCTCCAGGCCTGAGTTAATTGGACACAAGCAGCAGTTCTATTTCTAAAACTGTCTACAGGGAATACAGCCCCCCTCCTAGTTCATAACAGGATCCCTGTAGCAATCCATTAAGTGTCAAATGGAGACCTGCTGAGCAGCATAACCTGGACTTTTAATTAACTAAGTTTTGCCACCTACATCCTTACTGCATGAAGATTCACTTCCACACACGAATACCATCACTCTACCACAATCCTGTGGGCTATCCAGTCCTGTCTGTGATGTTAATAAAATATTTTCATTTGCTTTTTGCTCCTCTGAGCTCCGAAAAGCTTACCTAGCTGTTAGGGACCTTCCGTTCAGTTCAACTTTCAGGACATCACTTAGCTGATTGCTTAGTCAAAAATCACTTACCTCTGTGCAAGTCCACAATGAGCTGAATAGCTCCATCTGCTCAATAGCCTCACTAACTGGGAAGAAATGTTAAACACAACATCTTTCTTTTGCCCAATCTACCATTAAAAAAGTATTCTTGTGAACAAAGTGGTTGTTTTACACAGCTCACTAAGGCAAAAAAAGAAGAAACCTGGGTTTATTTATAGGGTATTGCCCTTCTGCAGACAAACACCATAAAAATGATCGAAATTTTTGCCACAGCCTTATCCACCCTGCCAGGATGCAGTCTGAGATTTTCTACTCAGCAGCACAGGAAAAGTAGGGGTCACACACCAGCACATCCATCCAAGATTAACAGGAGGCGAAGTTGTGAGACCGATTCAAAGCCTCAGATCTCAGGTAATAGATAGTCTACAAAAATCCACCTACTGACTCCTGCACAAAGCCTGCACCTTCCAAGTTACTTGTAGGTTAACTTGTAGAAAAACATTTTGTCTTGTTTTAAAGGTGTGTCGGCTGACACAGAAATTGATGAAGGAATTGGATTTGCTGATAAATTGGTATGTAAAATCACAGCAGAAGTAGTTACAGTTTTCTAACTTCAGCTACTATCCACTGAGTGTTAAGAGTCACATCTTCATTTCCAGCCTGAAGGACTTCCTTCTGTTAGAAATCCTCTCCTGATGGGGGAAAAGACAGACCTTCTTCACCATGACACTGGTGAGACCATGGAATGGGTTGCCCAGGGAGGTGGTTGAGGCCCCATCCCTGGAGGAGTTTAAGGCCAGGTTGGATGAGGCTCTGGACAGCCTGTTCTAGTGTGAGGCCCAGGGCAGAGAGGTTGGAACTGGATGATTCTTGTGGTCCCTTCCAACCCTGACTGATCCTATGATACTATTCTAGAGAAAATACCTTCTAGAGAAAATACCTTCTAAATATATAGATGGACAGGCATCCATATCAAATTATTTTACATTTTGAAGGTAATTGAGGCTATCCCTAAGCTTCTAATTCAATATATACACCACTAATGGCCAACTTCTGTACTCGTTTTTGTCACTGGTACTTCTGAAATAAATTCTGCTGTAAATGCAGGTGTAACAGCACGTTGCCAGTGTTGGCCCTCTGTTTTCCCTTTGAATTCTTACCTTTGGCAGTTAGTTTCAGCCTAAACAACCATTAAACCTGTATTTATTTATTTTAAAAGAAAAAGAGAGCCTCAGTGAATAGTAGAAGAGAGATGTGATGGCATACACCACTTAGCCAGCTGTCACCTAGGAAGTTCTAGTAGTTTTCATCTGGTTCTTCCAGTGAGTGGCTACAAATAAAGACATCTCTTTGCTGATACATGAACCAGAGATTAGCACTCTGCTTCCTCTCCCTGTACGTTAAGGTTTCAGTGGTTCAAAAATAGCAGACCTCAGTTGGCTCACACCAATCCAGCTAAAAACATCTTGCAGATCCCTCTCCCTCAGCTACATCCTTGACGTCTAATATCACCCGAGGAAAACGCTCAGCCACCCAGCTGCTGTTTGCCTGCAAGGCCACCAGCGGACGGTGCGAAGTGGCGTTACACAAACTGAATTTACAAACCTTTGCCACCTACTGCTAAGTTTACAGTCACAGCCGAAAAAGTGCCCCTGCGGGCGCTGCAGCGCGGAGGCACAGTGACACCTAGTGCCCGGCACCCCCGCACGCCAGCTGCGCCGCCACGGCACATCTGGGCGCCTCCAACACCGCCCCACCGCTCCCAGCAACTTCTGCCTCTCACGGCCCGAATGGCCCAGCCTCAGAATGAAAGAAGAGGACGAAAGGAGTCGTTATCTCCACGCCAGCATCCGCAGACATCAGGAGAAGTAGCAGGGCAGAGGCAGCCTGCGCGCAGCAAACGAAGTCTTTGAACTCGGCGATTTACACACACCCATGGTCCAACAATGGAAAGGTATCTGGATAAAAGATCTTTAAAAATATAAAGGTTACAAAGAGACCTTGGTATTTTATATTTGTATGAAGTGCTCAATCTATATTTCATGTTGGAAATGTCACCAATCTTTGTGACTGAATTACACCCTTGGACTTTACAGAAGACTGCCGATCGCACCGCCGCCTGTGCGCCCGGCTCTCCAAAACGGCCACATGGCAATAGCTTGCTGAAAACCACAAACCCTTTGCATTAAACCAGAACCTTTTGATAAAATAATACACCTTTGAATAGGATTTGTACCGCAGATAATCATGCTACAGTAAAAAATAAAAATAAAAAAGGTTAAGATACGATATGTTTTTAATTAAAGTTTAATATATATTAATATATATAAATATATAACATTTCTAAATGAAAACTTGCCACTCTGAGAACAGCTTCAAAAATCCTGCTTTTGTATTTTATATTTTTTTTTTCCAGAGCACTGAAGCTATCATCTAATTGAATAAAAAGGACTAACAACGTCAGATTCTTTGGTAATTAATTTTGTGTCCTACTGCAGATGTATGAAATTCTATCGGCGTTATCTTGACAGGCATGTCAACTCTTCTGAAAAATTCCTATCCATTATAGGCTTTATTGCAACTGTGCTTTTTTTATTATTATTATCTGGGCAGGCTGTACAATGCGAGTCGTACTTCATGAAATTAAACATAACATCAAGTTAGTTACTAGTCCTAGGAAATAACAATAGCATTCTCAGTAGAAAAAGGAGCATAAAATGCAAGATAATTGGGTCAGATTTTGTACAGTATCTTTATTGCATCAGATCTACACCATTCTATTGCACAATTGTTAGCTTCCTTTTGCAGCTTTGCAATTCATATTATATGGATTGCAGGTGTCTCGGAGAGGTATCATAACTTCAGTAATGTTGCCAGAGAAAGAAATCATCTGAGAACTGCAAGGAGTCACAAAAACAGAAGGATAAAAACTCTCACCCTTTGTAAAGGCATTCCTGCTATGTTAATACCTGGTAGTAGGTATGACACTCTAATCAAAATTGGTCAGCAGGACTGAAGCTTGATCACTAAACTAAGGCAAAAACAGAGTAACTCCTGAAAACCTTGATCTGTTCCTACACGTTGGATTTTCTCCCCCTTAAAACTGAACAACCTTCCCCTCTTTTTTGTCTCACTAAAACCAGCAGAAACAGCTCTTTTTTCCTTTCTTTGTTCTCTACTTCAACAAAGATACTAGCAATTAGCAGAGAAAAGAAAGGGAGTAAAATCTTCTAATTGCCAAGTTGAAAGCCTATGGATGCACCGACTGATAGAGCTCTGTCAGAATTCATCGAGGAAGACAATTTCTGCTGCTAACCTCAGACGAGAGAATAAAGTATCTGACAAGTCTGAACGACCAGCTGATTTCTGTTCTCTGGCACACCAGTGTGGATGAGGGGAAAATCCAGCCAAATACCTTTGTCTGCTTCTCCTAGCAAGCTCTCCATGGCCCTTTTCTCCACGAAACAAAGCACCTAAGTACGTGCTTTAGGTTTAAAGGTTCAAGCTGTTCAGATCGTTTCATTAGCGCCAGCCCATTTACATCTCTGCTGAATGGCCTTACCAGAGGATTCCAGGACCAAGACCAAGACCAAATAAAAAATAAGGCACATCTGGACGTCTTTGGGATTCTAAGTGGTACCAACACTATTTCCATGCAAGCAAATGAGAAGGAAGCAGGGGTTTTATGTGACAAACCTGATGCTAGAAAAACAGATGGTTTGGATTGCCAGCACACAAGGACTACTTCACCCACTGAAGCTACTCTCAAGCCAGAAAAGTACATCTGAAAATAAAAATCAGTGTCAGTTTTAGCACCCAGCCCCATCTGAGTATGTCACAAGTGCAAAGGAGATTTGCCATAAAAACATAATTTGAGTATCATCTCTCATCATTCAACACAATTTTTCAACTCTTTCAAAATTGCATTGAAAAATCTATATAATGTGTGCTTAGATTAATGAACTGTTTGAATCTGGATCAATACGTACTCAGAGATTTGAACTGTTGACACCTGCTGGATACAGCTCTAAGAATGCTTCATTCAGCTTATAGCCAATCAGTACTTTGTAACTACAGGGGTTCCACTTAATAAACAAGCAATCTAATATATGACCTCTGTAGATTAATTTCCTGAGAGCAAGTAAATAATCTGGATTCAAAATTTCCATGATTATCCATATAATTACAGTATCACTTACCAATTAACACACTGATTTAAACCTTCTTGGGATTATGTACTTAAGTATAAAATAGGTGATTCAGCCATCACTCAAATACTAAGCATCTCTTTAAGATGGCAAAATCATGAGCCACAGAGCACTAGGCATCTAATTTCTCTCATGGAAGAAAAAAAAACATGTATCATGGTAATAGAGATTATGAGAGGTACATCCTAATTACCTCTGCTCTGGCTAGCTGGGTTATCATGCAGTAGCTGGACCACACCAATAAACACCATGCAGTTGCTCTTCTTTTGTACTGGCAGCAAAGCCTTTAATCTGCTGTAGTTCATCTAAGTGTCCCACTGCCCTTCACTTAATAACAAAACTGAGTATGTGCTTGGACTTTGTTTTCTTATCTCAACTACCAATTGCCTGATAGATACCTAAACAAACAGACAGAGATTTACCATGTTTTATCATCACACTTTTTAACGAGGGCAATAATTAATGCAGATTCATATTATACAGCAGTTCTTGACAAAACTGCTTAAGAACATTACTACAGCTTTCCACACAGCAGCACTGCAGTGCATGAAGACAAATGCAAGTCGCTACACAACTCCCTTGCAGACCTCATTAAGTGAAAATATTAATTCAGGGTGGCAAACGAAAGTGAGGATGAGTATCCAAGAGACTATGCTGGTGAGGTTTATTTTCTGTCACATTTGGGTTTTAGTATTAAGACCTTTTATCCACTGTTGAGTGTCATTTCATGCCTATACCTTGAGGGGAAAAAGATTCACATCTGGAAGCAAATCATTATGTTCTACCATTTTTCCCTGAAGAGATAAGGGAAGATGTTGTGAGTAATCCTTTCACATAGAAAATTAGAATATATAATAAACAGCCAATTTTCAATACATGATATTGCTTGCAGTTCTCAAACTGTCGAACAGAGATAAGTAACTTCCAGAAACAGATTCTGAAAATCTGATCAACTGAATGTACAATACTTGAGGAAAAAAAGAGTTAAAGAACTGCCCAAAAAATGAAGTGGCAGCTGTAAATGCTTTATTTTCCTATAGAGCTCTTGAAATGATGCATATTTCTTATGACTATCACTGAGAGTCACAACTAACTGATTGTTAAGGACAATCTTTTTTTAAATCATAAAAAAAAAAAAGAAATTAAATCATTCTTTACATCTTAAGATACTTCCATGAAGTGCAGAGGGAGTGGAAGCTGTAACACAATGCAGAATGTCCTGTTGTGTTGAACATCTTCAAGTACTTGGATCTGCTGCATCGCATCCCTGTGAAACCTCATACACAACAAAGCCACAACACTGTCCTCAGTGTCAGCCACTCTAATCCAGCTCCGGAGAGACTCACAGGCTGTCAGCAGCTATTCAGTAAAACAAGAAAGGGAAAACAGTAAAATCTAACTCAGAACAGCAAGACTGCTTAGCTTCCTCAGGTATTAGCTATCAGGTAATGACCAGTAGAGACTTTAAACTACGTGTTAGAGCTTAGGTGTGGTACGATGCTCGCAGCAGTTCCATAGCCAGGAAGTCAGTAATGCAACGTTGCCATCAACACTCACCCTGTTAAAAAGCCAGCTTGCACTCCCACTCCAACTTATCCCACCAGGCAGCTTCATAATGACCTAAAAAATACATACGTTGACTAGCAGTGCTGCACTGCAAGAGAAACAATTTTAAGAGAAGGCGTTGTATGGATGTTGGCACACTCACAGCCCACAGCCCCTTCAGACGACAGCCCCTTGCACCATACACACTGTAACATACTTCACTCCTCAGCCACCCCACTCAATTCCTCACTACTGGCACTGCTGCTCTTTAGCACCTTTGCCAGCAACACAGACTGTGGCAGTGAGTGCAGCCTCAGCAAGTTTGCTGATCACAGAATCACAAAATGTTGGAAGGGACCTTGAAAGATCACAGAACCACAAAATGCCAGGGGCTGGAAGGGACCTCCAAAGCTCAGTCAGTCCGACTCCCCTGCCAGAGCAGGATCACCTAGACCAGATCACACAGGAACACATCCAGGCAGGTCTGGAATATCTCCAGAGAGGGACACTCCACAGCCCCCCTGGGCAGCCTGTTCCAGGGTTCTGTCACACTCACAGGGAAAAAATTCCTCCTCATGTTTCCATGGTACTTCCTATGCCTCAGCTTCCACCCATTGCCCCTTATCCTGTCACTGGGCATCACCCAGCAGAGCCTGGCTCCAGCCTCCTGGCACTCACCCTGCACATCTTTACAAAGATTAATGAGGTCATCCCTCATTAATGATGACCCCAAGCTGATTGGTGTGATCACCACACTGGAACAAAGGGATGCCATCTAGAGTGACCTTGACAAGCTTGAGAGGTTGGTCCATGTAGACTCATAATGTTCAACAACACCACACATGGACTGGGGCAATCTCAAGCACAAATACAGGTTGGGCAATGAGTGGGAGTCTGGAGACCTCTATGGAGAAGGACACTTCCAATAAAAAATGTGAGGTGCTCAGTCTTTCCACTGACTGTAAAGGTTAACAGACCAACACTGAAGAGCCTGCAAAGGCCATAACTGGATGAACTCTTACCAGGTTGCCATCACAGGAGCCAAGAAGAGTTAAAAAAACAAAAAATGAAACAAGTTTACATTAATTAGGACACTGGCCTGAAATCCAAAAGACTAACACTGAATTCCAAGCTCTGCCAGACTTGGTGCTATGTCTGCTGCACTACACCACCCTCTGCAGAAACAATCAGGCTAATTCTGAAGTGTGAGGTCCTTTCTATCCCCCTGGTGCAAGCAGGATGCAGATGTGATTGCACTGCCTCCACAAGCGAGCACCAGCACAGAGATGTCAGCAAGCATTTCACTGCACCACCCAGACACACTCAACTCATGACATTAATCTATTCTGTCCACACCAATAAATAAGACACACCATAAACAGACAAGCAGTGAAATTTGGGAGGACCTCAGCTACCATGATTTTGGAATACCTGTGTAAGTTCAGTGGCACAAAACCTGAGTTAAGGCAGGGCAAATGCAAATTCCTGGACAAACAGAGCGCAGACTTGCAGGAGCTGTAAGCACAGGGTGGACTTAAGCAGCAAACCCCAATTTTGCCAATTTAAAAGTCAGGATATCAGCACTCAACTTATGGAAAACACATCCTTTTGCAGGGGATTCAGCACATTTCTAGATCTTCCCCATAAACACTCCAACCCTGCATAACAATTAGCAAAGGAAAACAAAAGGCTCAGCTCTCTTCTTTACCTTTAGGCAGAAGTTTCACCAGCAAAATAATTATTCATTTTGATAGGTGGCCACCTAATAAGCTACCCTGTTCCAAGTTTCTCCAAAGCAAAAAGTTTTCTAAAATAAAAGAAACAAAACAGTTGCAAAACAGTTGTGCCTCAGGAACAGTGTAAAGAAGAGAAAGGGACTCAGATTTTTGCACATTCAGACCAATAAAAACATTCCTGAATTAGTCAGACCTAAGTCTTTCACTTCCAACACAAATCCAGGGACAGTAGATTAATCACAAAAGAAAGAAATCTTTTGCAACCATCACAACAGGTTTGAAGTATAAGCAAGTGTTAACCACGCAGCCAGAACCTCCTAAGACAACAGGACAGAGGAGGCTCCCCGCCAGCTGGAGGAGGTGTCCTCCATCTCCAGCAATCACATCTGAACACCACCTTTAGTGATAAAAAGGAAAAGTTGTTTGCTGAGAAGTAACAAACATCTGACAATTGTTGCTTACAGCTGTAAGGGCAAGACAAAAAGGTCCTTATTTTCACCATTTTGCATCTTCTACAACTAACTGAAGGGAGGTTGTAGCCAGGCAGGGGTTGATCTCCTCTGCCAGGCACCCAGGGACAGAATGAGAGGACACAGCCTCAAGCTGCACCAGAGAAGGTTCAGGTTGGATGTTAGGAGGAAGTTCTTCATAGAGAGATTGGCATTGGAATGGGCTGCCTGGGGAGGTGGAGGAGTCACCATGCCTGGAGGTGTTTAAGAGGAGGCTGCATGAGACACTGAGTGCCATGGGTTAGTTAATTAGAAGGGATGGGCTTATTAATAGGTTGGACTCACTGATCCTAGAGGTCTTTTCCAACCTGATTAATTCTGTGATTCTGGAATGACATTAGTCTCCAACATCTTTAAGAACTGAAACAGGCAATGGTACATTTTTGAGTTCTCCTGGAAGCCTCCTTTGTTGCCCACATTTAAGAGCCTACAGCTACTGAAATCCATGGGACTGAAGATCACATTCTATGACTCTGACATCCACAACCTCCCTGGATGTGTTCAAGGCCAGGTTGGATGAGGCCTTGAGCGACCTGTTCTAGTGGAAAGTGTCCCTGTCTATGACATCTTTGAGGTCCTTTCCAACCTAAACCATTCCATGATTCTATTCTATGTTAGGGGTTGGAAGGGACCTCCAGAGAGCATTGAGTCCAGCCTCCCTGTCAGAGCAGGAGCATAGAATCCAATGCAGGCCACACAGGAAGGTGTCCAAATGGGTCTTGAAAGTCTCCAGAGAAGGAGACTCCACAACCTCTCTGGGGAGCCTGTTCCAGTGTTCTGGGGCCCTTAGAGTAGAGAAGGTCTTCCTCATGTTGAGGTGGAACTTCCTGTGCTGGAATTTACATCCACTGCCCCTTGTCCTATCACAAGGCGCAAGTCAGCAGAGGCTGTCCCTTCCACCCAGCCCTCAGATATACTCCTTGCATATCTAACACAGACTGATAACTCTGCACACTTTAATGGCTACTGCTCTGTGAACGCTCAGGGGTTGGTTTCTTGTGGCTGCAAATACCTGAATATTCCCTCATTTTTAGCAGCACTCTCTGAACAGTAGAGAAGAGCAACCAGCAGCCATTTACCCTCTCCATTTTTATTCTATAAGATGTGCTTGCATAGCATGAGAATTTCATCTCTACTGGCCCAGCAGTATGACTTTATGACTGCCCCCATAAGGTTGTCTGCTCTCTGTATTTTAATAGAGTGCTCCTGGAATGCTCAGAGTCTTAATCACAGCCAATCTGACAAATAATAGGCCACACTGTCAAAACAACTCATCTCCCATTTGAGTACATATGTGGGAATAAAAGTAGCTGCTGGATGCTAAATACTTTTGCAAATCCAGCCATTTAATTTAGGTGTCCAAATGAGAGCTGAGCTCTTCTTTAAAGCCTGGCCAAATATATTCTTGAAAGGAAGAAATACAGTGAAGCTGTGTAAAGTTCATCCTTTCTTCCAGAAGGAAAGGTCTGGCTTCTGCATGTCTATGAATTTATGAGGAAAAAGCCTTCCTCACCACCTGTGATTACAGGTCATAAACACTTCCAAAGCTCACACTGATACCTCTAACTACCTCTTTACAAGAATTACAGAATTACCTATTCAAACAAAAATCAAAGAGAACGGCACAGAGAGTCTACAAAGCACATGTACAAATATATAACACACATTTGCACTAAAACTTCTCCCAGTCTGGGCTCTTTACATCCCTCAGGCCTTCTGCAGAAGACAGCATGGTTTAAAATTATTTTTTCTCTGCAGCAATTATCACAACCCAGTCCACACTGGTGAACACGATAGCAGATAAATAAGGAAAACACAACAGGACAGCGTGGCTCAGTGGTGAAAAATGCAAGCAAAATCAGAGTCAGTGCTCTAGTTGCTGGACCACACAGACCACTTCCTTGAAAGAGTAGCCATTAAAAAGGCTCCTGACTGCTGACAAACAGAGCTCTGTGTGCCCAACGTTTTTTCCAAGATTCCTCTATGCATAAAACTCTTTTCTGTTGAAGTTTCCCTCCAGTATAAAGCATCAATAGTTCAAACAGCACCTCACATACACTTTACCACATTGTCCTCCTACTGTTATGAGAAATGATGTTTTTTTTTTCTTGTTCTGGACTATCCCCATGAGATGAGTCTCTAAGGAACAATCAATTTCCCATTTAATATTTTGGAAGGAGATGCCAAGTTTCAGCGTGATTTGGAACGTGGCACTGCTCTCTTTATAAACCAGAAGCAATTTCACCAGCCAGGATGATATACCTCTTCAAACGTTGAGCAAGCCAGTGGGGTACTTCCAAAGCCAGAGTAGGAGACTATTTATGGAAAAAAATGTGTTCTATAAAATAAGGAAGCTGAAAAGGAGAATGATGCAGGTAGTAAAACACATTCCTGTGCTTAAGATGCAGCAGGCAGCTAATTTGTTCCCCCCCCCTAAAAAAAAACCCAAACAAACTATTAATTCTTCTTGTTTATTTGCAAAAGCTGTGTTCACTCCATTCACTTCTTCACTATCATCTTAAACTCTTCTTAAATAAACTACAGCTCCCATCTATTTCTGAGCACATGGCTGACTCCTCGGATGACCCAATTTCTACTGCTGATATTCAAGAAGCTGTTAATTCTTTTTGTCTGGCAAAGCCCCAGTTCCCAAATAGCTTACTACTGATTTTTATAACACCTCTATTGACAAAATGACACAGAAGCAAGTTAGCTTGCATAATAGCTCCTCAACCCACCTAGTCAGCCACCTATCCTCCAGCACAGCCTTGATGCACAGCATGGCCAGTCACATGCCAGGACAGGGGAGCGCCAGAAATGCTGAGTCTATCTCCACTCCAAATGTTACAGCAGCCTCATGGCACTGCTTAGGGTTCCGGTACAGAAATAATTAAAACACCTTCCTATATATTAAAAAAAGGTTAGTGACAGTGCTCATCTGAACCTCAGTCTCTTGGAGTGGATTGGCTTTTTGTTTTGCATTAAAAGTTTGGCAATAGCCTAAATATTCATCCCCCAGCACGGAGAGACTGAACTTAATTTTAGCCTGTTGGGACAGGACGTGGGGTGATGGTTTCTAACTAAAAAGAGATTTACACTGGAGAGAAGAAGAAAGTTTTTAATGAGGGTGAGGAAACGTTGGCCCAGAGAGGTGGTAGATTGCTGTGCTGGTTTGAGCTAATTGGAATATTTTAATAGAGAAAATTATATTACGGGCTGTGAACAATGGTGATGTCTGCTTCACTCATGGGCTTGCTGAGATGTTTAGAAAAGGTACTCAAAACAAAAAGATAAGAGAGTGTCTTGAGCTGGCAGTGGGTGTCACGGGGCACAGCGTCTTGGGCGGTCTAGCTCTGGCTTCTCCTCTCTCTGCTGAATAACTTCACTAACCACTTTTCTTCTAATCCTCCCCTGGTTGATCCTCCAAAATTCTCCTTGTGCGTAAGGCAAACCCTGGGGTAAGGCAGAGGGGTGGGGAGAAGGTGGAAGGGTGGTTGGGAGCCCCTCCTGGGGTCTCTGATTTCTGGGAGAGGAGTTGTGTTTCTGTATTACCTTTACCTTGTGTATTTCTGTAAATATTCCTGTCTATTGTGTATATCTCTGCTTGTATATTGTGCTGAGCTGTAAATAGAGCTTCATTCCTTAACTTCCAGCTGGCTGAGTTCTAGTCTGGGTCATTCTACAAGTGTGAGGAGGCAGGGAACTCCCAAACCATCACAATTGCCCACTCCTGGAAACATTCAAGGTCAGGCTGGATGGGGCTCAGAGCTCATCCACATCTTGAACATTGTGCACAGGTTGCCTTCTCTGAAAAGGCAACGGACCCAGAGGACAAGGAAAAACAACCAGCTTGACAAAAAACATGGAAGAGTTGCCATGTAAGGAATGACTGAGAAGATAAGGAATCTTCAGCCTGGCAAAGTAGCAACAGGAGAGTTTATGATAAATGCCATAGATGTCTACAAAATCACCAGTGAAGGAATTAAATAAAGAACGATCTTTCAGCATTCCCTCCAACAGAAAGAGTTCAAATGAAATTAGCAGGTGGAAAGGCTAAGAAACAGGTTTCTTTTTTGCTACAAAATGTAGCCAAGCTGCCTCCTTTACTGCCAGAAGATGAGGTTTATGCCAGAAGTGTGTTCGTGGGTTAAAAGTTCAATTGGACCTCTACATGGAAGGAAGAGGAAATACAAGAGAAAAAGAAGGAAAAGTAAAGAGCATGCAGAAGTTAGCTAAGGAAGTCTCAGACAGCTGCAAGTGCCAATATGCAGGCAAAGCACCTGAATGGGTTTCCCAGTCTTACACTCCTTCCACCACGGATCTCTGCTGCTGGTTATCAGCTGGAACAAGATCCTGGCTACCAAAAACTAGTCCAAGCCTCTATGGCCTTCCTTACCACAGGATCACAGGATGTCAGGGGTTGGAAGGGACCCAAAGAGCTCAACCAGTCCAACCCCCTGCCACAGCAGGACCAGACAATCCAGCTCAGGGCACACAGGAACACATCCAGACAGGCCTGAAAAGGCTCCACAGAAGGAGACTCCACAACCTCTCTGGGCAGCCTGTGCCAGGGCTCTGGGACCCTTCCAGGCAAGAAGTTTCCCTTGTGTTGAGCTGGAACCTCCTGTGCTGCAGCTTCCATCCATGGCTCCTTGTTCTATCCCAGGTAGCAGTGAGCAGAGCCTGGCCCCTCACTCCTGACCCCCAGCCCTCAGATAGTTATAAACATTTATTAGATCCCCTCTCAGTCTTCTCCAGACGAAGGAGCCCCAGGTCCCTCAGCCTCACAATGTCCCTCTGCAAAGAGGTGTGCTTTACAGAAAGGGACAGGCTCTTCCAAACTCCTGCAGCCCAGCCAGCAGCACATTGCACACGCCAGTACCACACCAGCTGCAGCTACCTCACTCTGATGTACATCACAGCTAAGTTCCACTGAAGAGGAAGAGCTGCTGGCAAAAGATGAGACGTGACACAAGTCACTTCATTCTTGCCTCGCTGGCAGCGCTACGGCAGCATAACATCAAACAGCCACTTCTCCTACGAGTTTGCCTTCCTTTTCCCACTCTGCACACTTTTATTATAAAAACACTGCAAATAAGATGAAATTACTCTTCCACAGCAGCAGTACATTTGCAGCAGTTCGGATGTGACGTGACAGAAATTAAGTTATTCTCAGATTTTAGTGCAGGTGTCATTTTTCTTTAGATTACAGCTCTGCTGCTTTCTCCCCCAAAATCCTTACAGCAGGATTTTGAAATGACATCACAGGTTTCAAAAGCAGAACAAGCATCTCATAAATTTCTACTACCCAGGCTCTGTAATAAGAGGTTGTTTCCCCCCCCCCCTTTTTTTTTTTGCCATCTACCTCATTTCTTTGCCAATGGAATGCAGAATCATCATTAGTCTTTCCAGCATGCAGCAAATTAAGTTCCAGTGAATTGTCTCTTCCTGTTTCAGGTGTGTGCAGATAAGCTGTTTTCCCTTGCAGTTCTCCTAAGGGGCATACTTTACCTTTTTACTGAACAGCTACAATCAGTGCAGATTTTAAGAACTTCTGCCAGAAGATGCACAATATTAGTGGCACTTTAAAGAACATCATTTAATCACCGGGTATCAGGGCAGTGCAGAGTGTGGTGCATAGGAATTAGCTATTCAAAGGCACAGCCTTACACCAACACACCCTGCTGTAGGCTGACTTTCTGGGTTTCCTTGCATATGAACTTAAGTCTTGACGTTATTGTGGCATGTTAAGACACAGCAGACAGCTTTTTGTTGCTCTTGAGACACAGAAGCACATTCTCAGAGGACCTGTTGACAGAAGATGATCTTACACTGACCACAGGACGGAAGTAGAGGGTGGGAATAAGCCTGTACCTGTGAATTAAATCCCAAGATCTTTATGCAGGGCTGTATAAACTTTTATTCTGCCTCTGCACAGCTACTTGTCTGTTAACACCCTTATGACCAGAACTCAACACTAACACTTCCAGATCAGAGAAGGAATAAAGAAGATCACTTCCCACCTGACTCTACACCACCAGTGCACCTTCATCTCACTTCCCTCAGCTTCCCACAGGGGTAACAAATAACAGAACTTCACAACGGTTTTCTGGATTTCCCAGTCTTGCACAGTTGAACAAAGAGACAAGGAGAATTTTTTTCCTATTAAGTCAGCTTGGGGAAAAAAAAATTACAACATGAAAAGTAAATCAAGAATCTAAAAAAACTTTTCCAACTGTGGCTATATTCCCAGAAGCTTAACTCTCATGAGAAAGAAAGTCAGTCTGGGGTGGGTCCCAAAAATCCTGGACATCCTTGAGAATATGGCCCTTTCCCTACATACTAGCTTCTCTCCTCACTGTCTTCATATATTTTTCATCTGTTTACTCTCCTACTTCTGCTATCCCATTGTTTAACAAAGCTAATTATCTCTTTCCTTCATCTTTTGAAGAGAGACTCACTTCTTCACACATTTACCCTTTCCTCTGTAACACCTGGAAGCCTTTGTACATGCAAAAGGAAAAGATGCTCTTTTGGATTTAAAGGCTTCTTCCTCCACTGCAGTAATGTTCTAGAAGCCACTGTTACACTGGGCCTAGAAGAATGAGGAAGAGTCACACAGTGATAATTCACTCTCCTGGGTCATGAGCTACACACTGCCTTAACCTCAGCACCCTGATGACAAAGGCAGATGTGCTCCCTCCACCTGAAAGCCTTGTGCTGAGGATGTGTCTGGCAGACAGCATGCAGGCTGTAGCACCACAGCTCTCTCCCCCCTCTCACTGCAGCAGCACAGGGCATATTCAGGTTACTGTGAAGGACTTGGAGGCAGAGGCTGCAAAGGGACACACTGGTCCAGCAGGACAGTACCTATGCAGGCAGTACACCACTTGCTTTAGATCTCCACAGAGAGGCCCCAGGCTGGTTCCATTTCCATGCTATTTCAAGAACTGCCATACTTTGCTCTCACTACACTTCAAATTTAAAGGGCAGCAGAACACTATAAAGCACAAGGCTATTATCCCCAGGTCATCACAAAGCCCAGCAATCTCCAAACAATCACGAGTTCGGGTAATAGAGAGGCCCATTTCTGCAGGCTGTAAAAGTACTGAAGGAGGGGTCTCCTGAGCCAGCACACAACTCACAGCCTGTTGGTGAGCTCTCCTGGTCACTGACTGACAGATTCCTTCCCTGAGGCCAGCTGGCTCAGAAGGAGGCAGCGACAGTGATGCTGCAGGGCTTCAACACAGACATTCATGTAAGAGGGAGATGGAAAAGACCTAGCAGGTCACCCAGTTCATTTCTCTGCCAATGCAGGGAATGATTTCTGTGCTATGAGGTATAACCAGTACACCACTTGAAGACTTGTAATTTCACATGAAACCTGTGACATTTGGGTAACTGAGGCATCTGGGCTAGACCGACTCAGATCACCAAGGTCTGACTCATCAGAATGTGGAGCAACCAGGCACTGCCAATATCCTTTGTTTAGTTGAGAGAATTTACTCTGCAAAGCAGAAGATCCCCTAGAAACTTGATTGGAGAGATCTCTTTTCAACAAACCAGAAAGCAAACAGAAGATGGAACAGATCCAGAAGCATCTAGGCCAGCATAGTGCTAGCATCACTACAAAGGCTGGATGTTTATGCTCACGTTATGCTACTGGCCAAGCACTTAGCTCAGGTTATAAAGATCTCTATAATTTTTGCCTTTAAAGTCTAGGAGAAAGCTAAGCTGTTCTCTCTGCACTCTAGTACTTCAGAGAATTAGTTTTCAGCCTTTGCTGGGCTGTCTCAACTGTTGCTCTGTTGGTTCAGTCACCTTCTCTATCAATGCTACTGAGGTGCCTCAGTTACATATCTTGAAATAATAATTCTGCCAGTACACTCGCCTTTGGCATGCAAAGAGGCAACTGATTTTAGGATTAGGGCATGCATTAGAGTGCATGGTGCTGCTCCTATGTCACACAGGCTGTATTTGTAATGTAATATTTGGTACTGACAGACTGCAATTCTGATCCATCAAATATGGCCAACTTCTGTTTTTCTCAGTCCAAGAGGCTAAGTTGTTCTTGCTCTTTAATATGTGCTTTGTCACCTGTTGTTCTGTCTCTGCTGGTCCTAAGAACCGCCCACTGACACATTTACAATGCTGCCAGAACAGGCATTCCTCTGAACTTGCTGCACTCAAAGAACACTTCCCACAAGTCCTCTCTACCCGGGGAAACAAAAAGAGATCACAAAAAATGCTGTGTATTAGAAGCAGCTCCATGATTTTTCTGAAAGCATCAAAGCCACACAATCAGGAAACAGGGACAGTGGCAGTGTCAGGTGTCATGTTCAGCAAAAGTAAAAAAGTCAAACACCAAACAGCTTTTCAAAGAAGCAACATCAGCTAGTTACAGAGAAGCATTACTAACCAACTGGATTATACAACAAGCCAGCTTGTGATTCTGCCCTCTACTGCCTCCACATTCTGTGTTCCCCAGCAGAAAGGCAGCTGGATGCAGAGGTCACACAGGGAATGAAGGAGAATTCTTAAGTGCAGATTCTTTGAAGTTGCACAAAACATGGCCCATGGAAACTGGAGCATTTAAGAGCACAGCAACAGAAAGGTCTGCACAGAACGGAGCACCAGCAGTGCGCCTCCGCCTCCAGCCACACCGCCCAGGCTACAGCACAGCTTCAGCTCCTGCAACAGGATGGCAGCTATAGAGCTAATGGACTTGCAAGAGAAGGCAAAATGACCAAGATTCACTGGTACCCATGCTGCATTCCCCTCTATTCTTTATTCCATTCGGATCACAAGCAGGCTGCAGCACAAGGCCCTGTAACAGCACTGTGACCTGTGCACCTCCTGCCACCAACCTTCTGTGTTCACAGAGCCCACACGCAGGGCCAGTTCACAAATCACAGACACATGCAGGTTGCCATAGCCCCTCAGGAGCACTGAGCCCAACCTAGAACCCTGCTCTACAACATTCACCTTAAACCACATCCCCAAGCACCACATCCAAACCACCCTTAAACACATCCAGGGTGGGCGACTCCACCACCTCCCTGGGCAGCTCATTCCAGTCCCTGACCACTCTCTCTGTGAAAAACTTTTTCCTAATGTCCAGTCTAAACCTCCCCAGCCTCAGCTTGAGGCCATTCCCCTTGTTCTGTCTCCAACTACCTGTGAGCAGAGCCCAGCAGCAGCCTACCCACAATGTCCCTTTGGGCAGCTGTAGACAGTAATGAGCTCTGCCCTCAGCCTCCTCTTCCTCACACTAACCATCCCCAGCTCCCTCAGTCACTCATAAGACTTATTCTCTAAGCCCTTCAACAGCTCTGTTGCCCTCCTCTGGACCTGCTCCAGCACCTCCATCTCTCTCTTGCAATGTATTCCTCCTCTTAAGTATTTTCCTCCTTCCACAGGAGAGAACACCATGCTATGCACACACAAACCTTTCCCTTTTTCCTGAGGTACAACGACAGGAAAGGACACAAACAGCATCCTTCCAGCAGTAAATGCTAGTGGTGAGAACACAGCTAAATGGCAGCACTGCCCCTTCTATAACTACAAGCCTGACCTTAAAAAGAAAGTTAGTTTGCATTCATTGCTTTTAAAAGTGGTGTACTTTGAATAAAAATGCAAGTAGTCTCTTTTTATAGAATTGGTGGCTCTGCAAGAGACTATTTTAATATGAGGAATGATGACATAAAGAAGCCATGTGCAGTATTTTTTTCACTACTTAGGGCTACCTGCCTTTTTTTTTTTTTTTTTTTTTTTTTGAGAAGTTCAGTAGAACTCAAGACAAACCTCAAGGGTCCAGCCTAAAGCAATTCTCCTGTGTGCAGCACCTCTAAATGCAGTAAGGTGGAATCACTGCACATGTAGATCCATGCACAAATGAGCACAACCTGCTGTATACCTCTGTCAGGTTTCCAACTTCACATCTTCTACTTACAGGCTTCCAAGAAATTCCTGAACACTATGAATTGAGTTATCTCATTTCGCCCAGGTGATAGAGTGGTTCTCACTGAAGCTTCTCCCTCCTAAGCCCCTGTTTAGTGCACATGACCAAAAAAAGATGCAATTTCAAAGCTTCACTTTGTGGAGGCTACAGTGCCTTCATCTACAGGAACAAGCTGTGCTCAAAAATTGCTTAGTTCGCATTATTTCCTAACCACCCACAAGCTCCATGGAATTTGATACAGCAGATATGCATAATACTTGCTGCACTTGAGACTGCTATAGGAGATCTGTCTGCTGAATCAGCCTTCAAAAGCCAGACTAATCATAAGCCTTGGGTAGCACGAAACTGTTCTCATGAGGGCACAAGGAATTAAGTGTGCACAAGGAAGTCAGCTTCACTAATGGAGCCGAGCTACACGGCTTCGCAAACTCACCAGAAGATGATCCATGTGAGGACAGTGGAAGAACTTTGAGTAGGCAGGAAAGGCAATCAACTGACAGCAGAATAATCTTCTCATCTGGGCAAGGCACAGGGAGCAGCTGCTCCATCAACCACCCCACTGAACTCATTTCCCAGCAGTGGTTAGAGAAGCAGTTCTTAGAGTCAAAATTTTACAGGCATCAGCAGCAGCAAAAATCTGCCTGCTCCTCTTTCAACAGCACAAGGAGCAGGAGGAGACTGGCACACAGCTACCTTAGTGAAGGCCTGGGTACCAGAGTGTCCCTTTTGCCAGTTTACAACTACTTTGCCTGCCCATATGCAAGTCCATACTCCAAATGACTTGGTATGGTGGGAAGTGTCACCAAGTCTGGATGTGTTCCAGTGTAATCTGCTCTAGGTGATCCTGCTCTGGCAGCAGGGCTGGACTAGATGATCTTTCAAGGTCCCTTCCTGCCCCTGACACTGTATGATTCTGTGTCAGAAAACCAGGCTATGATCACTAGCACAGACCTTTCTGTAACTTCAGAGTCTTTCTGCCAGCACTCCTAGCATGCAGCAGGCAGTGCTGAGTCAGTTGTTATCTCTAGCATGCCAGTTACACTGTCTTAAGGCAGGTACACTTAACCTGCTACAGCACTTCCCAGTTTACTGTGATCAAACCATTTGCTATCACTCCAGTAAAGGCAGAATTGATGTCACTTTCAGCCACCCAGAATTAATGCATTTAGCACGCTAGGACTTAACCACTGGCTGCAGGTCACTCACCCTCTGGACACAGCTTTTTTTCCTTACACTACTAAGGGAGCCCAAACAACTCCATACTGACTGCTGGTTAATGCTGCCTAAGATGAGTTCCACCTCCAGCATACACAGGGCACCAAATTCTGCTGCCTGAAAACCTCTCCAACAGGAACACAAAAACTTTCCATCTTACAGGGCATGTTCTACATGCACAGCCAAACCCAACACGTCCCATGAAGTTTTGGGGGAAACTGGGCACAGTTGCAGGTGTGCTTACTGATGTGCCATGATGCTGCAGCAGCAGAGCTCAGTCCCCTAAACAGGGCACTTGTTCCACTGGTCTCAATGGAAGTTACACATTCAATATTGTGTAAGACATCAGCATCTGCTGGTACAGACTGCATGAAAATCACTACAGTTTTCTTTCCTCTAGACAAAAGCCAAGAGAAGCAAACAGAGGTGGATGTGCAAAAGCAAATAGTGGATTTGTACCATTTTTGCTTCTTTTCCATGTATGAAGGAGTTTTCTCCTGACTGAATTTTGTTTATCCAATAAAAATCAGATTTGCCACCAAGGCTGACACTTCTCAGCTGCTCACAAGGAACAAGTATTGTTTATTTCAAAGTATTTGGTCTAATTTCATGGTCATCTTAACTGTTAAAGCTTTGCATCTCAATACTGCTCTTAAACATCAGATATGAGCACGACACACTCCACAAGTGCCACAGAGAAGCCTGTGGCTTGCCTGTCAAAGGCAGCTTGATGGAGTGCTAACACACCCACTGCTGCCCAGTGGAACCAGGGCACAAGGGTGCCAGCTTGCTGTTGTGGATGCAGAAGCTACAGAGCATGCTGCTCTGCCCAGGGTGGCAGGTGAAGGTCTCACTCCACAGACAGAACACACAGATCTACACAAGGACTTCACCTCCCCTCTGTCAGCTGTCTCCTGCTGGAGACCTGGGACATTCCATTGCTTTGCTGTGAAGGAAAATAGAATCATGGAATGGTTTAAGTTGGCAGGGACCTCAAAGCTCATCTAGTTCCAACCCCTCGCCACGGGCAGGGACACCTCCCACTAGAACAGGTCACTCAAGGCTCATCCAACCTACAGACCATGCATTTTTTTTTCCTTTGTAAATTAACTAATTTACCACCACACTCCCCCAGTGTACCACTGGCAGTAAGCACACAAGCTCTGTGGCCACCTCACAGCACTCAGCTGTAACTGTCACAGGTGCTGTGTAAGGAACAGCACACAGCTGCACTGCTCCAAGGACACATTTCAGGAGATCCCAGGTTTTTTGATATGAGAAGCAACTCTGAAGACTTCTCCTTTGTATTGTTGGCTTCAAAGAGTGAGTTCATTTTTCCCTGTATCCATATTTGCCCAACAAGATGGCAGAGAGGTTTCTCTCCATCCTGTCAGACACACAGCCCAAGAAACCTTCCTGTGCCTTCCCTCTCTGCTTGCAAAGAGCAAGTTACAAGATCGTGTTCATTTTTTTGCCTGCTGATGGATACCCTGAATAGATGGCTTCCCATCATGGCCCTGCATGCTTATTCTAGTAAATTATTCAACTTTTTCTGTGTACGGCAAATTAATTTCTACAGCAATTCAGCTGCTACTCCATCTACAGCACAGATACTTGCTGGAACAGATGAATTCTGCCATGCAACGTCATCTCTTGTTTTCCTCAGCATTTGCACACAACTTTTAGCCAGATAAAAGCACTCTTTTCTCCTCGATTCCCCATTCCCTGCCACGACTAACATTTCTTGGATATAATATAGTGTTTATTGTTAAGAGTTAAAAATATATATATATATATATATACCAAAAAGTTGATAAATTCTGTGAATCTAAAACACAACTGAATGACTGTGTCCAGGGAAGGGTCACAAGGATGAGCAGAGGGTTGGAGTTCCTCTCCCAATGGAGACAGGCTGAGAGTTGGGGCTGTTCCGTCTGGAGAAGAGAAGGCTCCAAGGAGACCTTACTGTGGCCTTCCAGTATCTGAAGGGGGATACAAGAAAGCTGGGGAGGGGCATTTTAGGGTGTCAGGTAGTGATAAGAATAGAGGAAATAGAGCAAAACTAGAAATGGGTAGATTCAGGTTGGATGTTAGGAAGAAGTTCTTCACCACGAGGGTAGCGAAACAGTGGAACAGGTTGCCCAAGGAGGTGACGGAAGCCTCATCCCTGGAGGTCTTTAAGGCCAGGATGGATGTGGCTCTAAGCAACCTGACCTAGTGTGGCAGGGGGGTTGGAACTTGGTGAGCCTTGAGGTCCCTTCCAGCCCTGACAATTCTGTGATTCTAATTTACATTTTTCCAAATCACCTCCATTCAAACTTTCACAGTTATTCCTTGCTGTAACCTCCTTGCTGTAACCTCCCAGCACATCAAAACCTAAAAGAGATTTGAATGGAACTATCCTAAAAGCAGGAAATGAAAAATGAGGTCCAATCTGCCATGCTCTGTCACTGTCACTTAGCCACATGAGATCTACTTATTGGTAAAAGTAACCAACTGCCTTACTGCCTGCCCTGACCTCCTGAGTGGAAAATAAAGTTACCCAAATGTCTCTGAATTAGCAGCTGTCAAACACACCACAATATTTTCACCCTTTTCTAAGTATCAGAACTTGGCTCCTTGTGTAACAGTGCATTATGAGGCTCATAATGCTGAGAGCTTACCTGATATAAACACAAAGAAAAGTAGAATATTTGTACCTAATTAGGAAGAAAAAGAAAGAGATGCATGCTGACAGGTCCCGGGTATACAATCAGACTCAGGTTACAGTTTATTTGTTTACAGACATCTGAAATTGAATCAAGTATGTTGACTTCCTTACCTTGTTACTTGTTTGTATACAAAAACAGTCTGGAAAAGTCAGAATGATTTTATGTTTTGCAAGACAGTTTGTGACCTGAGGTGACCTTCTGGTGTCAGATTTAATAGAGGTTGGCTTTCGTGGAAGCCAGACAGAATTTCTTTTGTACATCATTGTCTGCATATCCAAGGAAACTTGTGTGAAGTTAAGACATGTTAGTTTAAAAGAATATGGAAGCTCACTCAAGTTGCAGAGGGATTCACTTATACTGAACTCGCACTGGGGGATGCTCTGAAGCTCAAGTATGCTGTATAACCACAAATAAACCATGTGCCCACTAAAATAATACTGTCCTGGGAGTACAGAGGCCTTGAGCTGTTATTTTGCCTGTTGTCCTATGACATCCCCAAGTCCACTTGCCTTGCTAAGACCATTACAGTGATACAAGCCTTAGGCATAGCATTGGTACAAGCAGGTGCTGGCTTGCTCATGCGGCTCTCACAACTCTCTCTTCCAAAAAACTTGTGCAGCTATGATGTATTTCCCAAGCAATCCCACTCATGAGAGAAAGAAAACAACTGCTGCAAGACCCACTGGGTCCTTGTGAGAAGAGGTCTTTGCCCTACCTATTTTCACAGCAGGATCAGTACATTCAGTCCTTACAGAGATTACACAAGACTGTTTCAATCATAGAATGGTAAGGTTGGAAGGGACCTCAAGGATCATCCAGTTCCAACCCCCTGCCATAGGCAGGGACACCTCCCACTAGCACAGGTCATTCAAGCACTCATCCAACCTGGCCTTGAACACATCCAGGGAGGGAGCAGCCACAACCTCCCTGGGCAACCTGTGTCAGTGTCTCACCACCCTCACTGCAAACAACTTCCTCCTAACATCCACTTTCAATCTCCCCTCTGCCACTTCAAACCCATTGCCCCTTGTCCTGGCATTACAAGACTTTGTCAATAGTCCTTCCCCAGCCTTCCTGTAGGACCCCTTCAGATACTGGAAGGCTACTCTAAGGTCTCCTGGAAGCCTTTTCCAGGCTGCAGAGCCCCAACTCTTGTAAGCCTGTCCTCATAGCAGAGCTGCTGCAGCCCTCTCAGCATCTTCATGGCCTCCTCTGGACCCACTCCAACAGTTCCATGTCCTTCCTGTGCTGGGGGCTCCAGAACTGTACACAGGACTGCAGATGGGGTCTGAGGAGAGCAGAGTAAAGGGGCAGAATCCCCTCCTTTGCCCTGCTGGCCACCCTTCTCAATGTCTCCTTGCACCTCCCACCTGCTTGCACTCACCCATCATATTTGCAGGGTAAGCTCCATCAGGCAGATGTCATTTGACATTCATACATAGCCTGTTGGATCAGGATGCCCACATATGACTGGGGCTGCAGCACTGAAGAAATGAACACCTCCATGCAGAGTTGTGTTCTCCCTTGAAGATTCTGTTTGCATTCTCCTACATGAGGGGTGACATCACTGATGGAAAACCAACTGTAATTTACCCTTCATCTATCTCAACCTTTAAACCCTTTTGTGCCTGTGTCCTTTTGCTTCCTTCTTACATTCTTCTACAAAGCCTTTTAGTGCCTAACACAAACCAGTCCCATACACTCTCCTGTTTTGCCCCAGGTTACATATCTGAACCTGTTTGAAATGCCACAATGCAGGCACTGCATAAGATGTATTTCAGTATTTTCCAAAAAATAACATAATTTACCAGTTTCCACTTTTTAATACACTTCTCCCCACAGGGACAGCATGACTCACCCTCCCTGTGGAAAAATTACTCCTGCAGTTGGACACCAGCAGCAGTTCTGGCATCCAGCACTAATAGCATTATCAATTTATGACTCTAGAAGCACTACCAGCATCTAGCAGTGCCTCTAACATTACAGATGGCCCATTTGTCCAGTTTTTCCACATGGCCCTCTGTGTCTTTGCTTACATCCTTACTAGTGTTTCCTGAGGGCACTTATCTTCTCCCATGTAACACAGCTTTCAGAAGATTCTCTTCAGCTACAGTTCCCACAGTAAACAAGCTAAACCAACAGAGAAAGCCTACTGAGCTGTCTGCTTTTTCCCCATCACCCCCTCATGAGGACAGGCAGTCACCTCTCCCCCAAGCTGGGGGTCTCAACTGAGCAAGTCCTGATAGCTCTCTCCACCTCCTCCCTCTGCAGCACACTATACAGATCATGCACATAGCAGGCAGGCTGCAAGGTCCTCTGGGCACTGACTCTTCCTTTCTGAACTGTGAGATGCCAAGGATGAACAAAAAAAGAAAGGTTATGAAGGGTATGAAAAAATGAAAGGCTACAGATCCCAGAACAACCACATCAGCAAGAGCACAATGGAGAAACCCTGAGCTCTTGTCTGCATCAGAAGATAACAGAGCGTGGTGATCAAAACAGCACTTCTGCTCCAGCCTCAGTGGCCTGTGCCCAGGGCTGCCAGCATTCCCCCACAGCACCACCTCTGCCATCACATTTCCAGGTGCAGGAGGAAGGTAAGAAGCTGGAGATAGGACTACCTCTTGTAACAGTTTGAAGAAACTCTTATTCCCAGTAGAGATAGCAGGGTAGGTCCTCAGCAAAAGTCAGTCAGCTCCACCTACATCAACTCTTCTCTGGCCTAACCAAAGTTGACACTCATGACAACCTACCTACTTGTTCTGCTAGCTCAAAGCAAACTCTTTTTACTTCTTTGACTCCCTTCTAATTGTGACCTTTCTTTTAGAAGGTGTTACTGAATGGGAAACTTTGGGACTATTCCTAATTCTACTCAAAATACTTACAACTCCTGCTCTCCTTTAAAGCAATATTTAGTGCAGTGGAAAAAAAAAAAAAATCAAACCTTCTACTCACAGAGAAGGATGTTCCATGGATTGGTCACGAGCTTTAATTCAGCAATGTTTTGTGATTGTTTCCACTTCAGGATTTGTGTACAGATGTGGAAACTATGGATGAAAGAATTGCATTTCTACTGCACTGAAGTGTAAGTCATGCTGTGATGAAAATATGTATTTCTTTATACATCAGAGAGCTGGAATAATTGGTTATTACATGAGCAACATTAGGCTTATGATTTTCTAATTCATTAATTTACTTGTTTGGGGTTTCTTAACAGAAATCCTTGACTTAAAAGAGGCTGCATTAGTAAGTACAATGCCTAGCAAAACAAGGGTCTAGATCTCACTAACATGCTTTAAAGGCTTCAAATTTACTGAACTAAGTGGTCTTGCAAGTGTATTTTAAATAATTTTCATTTTTAATTTCTACAAGTAAACAAAACCAACCATAAGACACATTCGAGAAGCTTAGACATTCTGAAACCTCTACCCACAGTTAAATCAAGCCCCTTACTGAATCTCAAGATAAGGCTCAGGGCAAACCTCATTGCTCTCTACAGCTACCTGAAGGGAGGTTGTAGCCAGCTGGGGTTGGGCTCTGATCCCAGGCACCCAGGGACAGAACAAGAGGACACAGCCTCAAGCTGTGCCAGGGCAGGGTCAAGTGGGATGTTAGGAAGAAGTTCTTCACAGCAAGAGTGATTGGCATTGGGATGGGCTGCCTGGGGAGGCAGTGGAGTCCCCATCCCTGGAGGGGTTTAAGAGGAGGCTGCATGAGGCACTTAGTGCCATGGGTTAGTTAACTGGAAGGTGTTAGGCGATAGGTTGGGCTCGAAGGTCTTTTCCAACCTGATTAATTCTGCAACTAATTCTGTAATTATCAGGGCATAAAAATTGGGAGACATTTTGAAAATGCTGCCTACCACTTTAAATATGCACAGAAAAAAAAGAAAACAACTCAACCACACAGTTATTACCTATCCCTTCTGTGGAGCACTGGGTAAGGAATTAGGCAATACCTGGGAGCTTATCCACTTCTCTATTAACATCTATATGGAAAATGTAGATAAAGATAATGCTTCATATTTCCAGTATTTTTTTCATACGAAGTAAATGGAGCTAAATATTCTCAGCTGACTTAAAGAAAGAGATAGGATGCAGAATAAGGACTGCTTGTGGCTGGAGTCCACAGAGGCAACTTTGGCACTCTGAAGATGGGCAGTTCTGCTTTTGCCAATGAAATCTTCTGGGTCACCTCTCACATGTGTCACTCTAAATTTCCTTCTTAGATTCCCAAAGTGAAGAGATAATGAGAAATGGAGGAACAGGAGGAAGTGTAATTCTACAAATCCTGGAATGCCCTTTCATTTCTGACAAAGGTAACACAGCCTGGCTCTGAGGTTCACGACAGAAATACTGCCCTGCTTTCATATTTGCAGTGGATTTGCTGACAGAGAGAAACAGGTCTGATTTTTAAATAATGAAAATGTCTTAAACATGTTCCTGTCACTGAAAATCACTTCTTGCAGGAGCCATTGTCAACATCTACCCACATGTCAAGTGCTAGATGTAATAAGAGGGAGGGGGGGGATAAAAGAACATAAAAGCACTAGCTGTTCTAGAAATAATAAATGGAAAGGTTCTAAGTCTTCTCACTGAAACACATTTACTTATGTTAACCCAACAGGTTCACTCTATGAAGAAGAGAGCAAGCTGAGATATCTGGAATTAAAACCAACTAGTAACATTAGCTTCAGGAGTAAACTCTTCCTACCAGGTTAATTCAGAAAACACTACATCTCCAACAATACTCTCTCTCTCTCTCTCTCTCTCTATATATATATATATATATATATATATTCTTCATTAGAAGTTTTTCTGCACTAAAAGACTAAAACACTAGAAGTGTAAAGTAGTGTAAAGTGTATAGTTCTTCAGTGAGAGAGTCATTCCCTACTGGAATGGGCTGCCCAGGGAGGTGGTGGAGTCACCATCCCTGGAGGTGTTCAAGGAGGGTTTGGACGTGGCACTTGGTGCCATGGTCCTGTCTTGAGGTCTGTGGTAACAGGTCGGACTTGATGATCTTTGAGGTCTCTTCCATCCTTGGTGATACTGTGATAAAAGTGTGAAAATGTGTATGGAAAAAGTAGACAGGCATAAAGCAACTGAAGCTGAAAGCAGCAGCATCCCATACTGAGGATATGATGCACTAGGGGAGAAGGTAAGCAGAGCAAGGCTCAATTATGAACATGCAAACATCCATTTGCAGGCTACAGTCTGAGAAAAACTGGGAAAGGACCCAATTTTATCTTTGGCCAGTCTGAACTATAGATGAGAGGGTTCTCAGTTATGAAGCAGATTTTGTAACAGATCAGGTGGGTTCATGTGAAAGAAAATAGGCAACCCTGGCAAAGAAAATAGGACAGAACTAAACCAAGTCAGTGATTTGCCAAGGGCAGGGAACATATCAACTTGTATGATTTAGTGAGTCACCTCCTGTTAGAGCCCACCCTGATCCAGAAGCCAAGCAACTATGTGACTTCTCTTTTCTTATTTCAATTTCTAACATTCCTGATTGCACAGAAAAGTAAAAAAAAAAAAAAACCTAAGCCCCACACATACACACACACCCCACAACTCGAGAGCTGAAAATCCTGGAAGCAAATAAAAAGGTCCTCAAAAAAAAAAAAAAAAAAAAAAAAACAAAAAAAAAAAAAAGGCATCATGATTTTAAGCAAGCTGATTTTAAGCCCTCTGGTGCAGAATTATTAAAAGCCAACCATCAGCAATAGTTTATCTGCTTTCTGAATTAATCATGGCTATTTATGAAGACACTGAAAGCTGTTTTGAATAACAGGGGGGGAAAAAAAGCCAACAGTAAGGGAGATGCAAAAGACCCAACCACCAATGAATCATTTGAAGGTATCCCCAATGCACATAATTACCATCCCCATTAAGCAACAGTCACTGCAATTAAGTATTGTTTGGCTTAAATCAGTTACCTGGAATGTCTTCTGATCAGGACTGTTCCAATTAAGTGGCACTTACTTATTACCTTAATCATGCAGTATCAGTTCAAAGCAGCACAGTACAGCTTCACCTTGAAAGCAATCAGCCTAACACTTGGCAACCAAAAGCAATAGCCCTGGAGTTTCCAAATGACAGCAAACTGATCTGTAAGTATAAAGCATCATTACATTGTCTCCTCTCCTTTGCTTTATTCCCACAATTCTACTCACATCATTCTTAGAGCTGGTAGCAGCTGAAGATCCGTTTAAAAACAAAAGAGAGATTAAACACATACTAAATGCCACACATTGTGCTGCTCCTGAAGAGGAAGATGCTGGGGAGAGCATTAAGTACAGAAACAGCAGGACAATGCTTAAAACTTTCATTAGAGCTTCATTTGTCAAAATGGAAATTTCTGCACTCTCTCTCCTGCCACACACATCTCAGTTTCAAACATCTTCTACCACACTCCAAGCTGACTTTGAATTAGATACTTTTATGATGCATACCTTTGCTGTTTCACAATATTAAGTCATTTTTTTCCTCACCTGAAACCACTACTTTGCACTACAAAAGTAGTCACACCTCTGACATTAAGCATTTAATTAAGGCACATATATAAAAGGTGCTTTAGAAAATGTACAGATTTTTTTTTACTGCTTGGCAGTGGAATATTTAGGGCTTTCAAAGAGAGACATCAAAATTAACAAAGAATTAGGCATTTCATTGTGTACTTTCATTTTGGTCTTAGGTTAGATGAAAAACACAAACACACAAACCAAAAATCCAACACACACCCACACACACCCTCCCAACTAAACCAAAACACAAACCCCACACCTTGTTAACAACCCTTTATCCTTCAGGTAATCTAAGTCCTAAACTTTTCAACCTGAACTTCAGGTATCATCTTTTAAGTCTGTCTTGACAGAGATTTCTTAAATCTGGAGGATAAAGTTTTCAGCATCCCACTCCTTTCACGTTCAGCTGCTGCTTGCACCAGGTTAGAAGTACACATACACCACATACACCAATGAACAGAGATAATGCAGCACAGCTTTCCATCTGGATAGCAGATAAAAGACACTCTGACATGTTTTCCTACCTGTAGTAACTAATCCACTAGCAGACTGAAGTGCACTTAGCTCTGCTGCCTTTGTTATCTCAGCTAGTTAATTTGAAACTCTCTCCAATATTCCTACGCAGCACTACATATTTCAGAAGAGCTTAGCTAAAGCCTTACTGAAAGGCACCTTGCTCCTCAGACCCATGTACCCTCAGAAAGTAAGACTCAGCACCTTTGACAAATGTTCCCCAAGTGCCCTGAGCACAGCTCTAAATAGAGTCATCACTGCCAAAGCAAAACTCTTGGTGGTCGCTGGCAGTTTGCAGGGAATTATTTCGGGCTGTGTTTTATCTCACTTAAGTTTGGCACAAGCATCAGGACAGGCCTGTTCCAGTCTTCAGTTTCAGCATACAAAAATACAAAGCAAAATACACATCATCAAATCTTTATTTTCCTATGGGCATTAAGGTTGAAGAGCTTCCATGAATGAAGCTCAGAGCCTTGCACTATGGAACTACATAAAAGACCGAGCATGCCAGGCTGATTTCAAAAACCTTCAACAGCAGACTCCTGCCTCTGATTAACAAACATCATGAGAACAGATTATTAAAAAGAGAGAGACATCAGTTACAGTAATCAATTTCTGTGACTACTGGTAATTCTCTGCATAATCCAGCCTAGCAAGGTTTCCATGCAGCTTCCCCTGCGCTGGCTGCAAGCTGTCTCCACGCATTAAACACCAGAGACATGCACGTCAAGAGCCATTGATTCTTCTGGGTTAAGATTCCATTGCTCAAAAAGCCAAAAAGTTCAGTAAATGATAAACAATTAAGCTGCTGAAACCCAGTCCTATGAAAAATATCTGAAGTTGGGCCTTCAAAAAACCCTAAACACTCCATACCACTGCTTCCTTGAAGGAGGGGTGGGGGGAAAAAATAATAATCACATCCTCAATAGGTAGCTACAGAAAATTGCATTCATTTACCTATAGCTCATCAGTGAGGAAAGAATCCCAACCTACGGAAAATGAGAAGCTCCCACTGTTTTCACCTCAAATCTTTCTTAAAAAAGACATTTAATTCTTTCTTACTTAGTACCTCTCCCTCTTTAGTGCTTTTAAAGCAAATGTAGGCTGAATTGAGTTAGTCTCTTGAGGCTGCAGCTGACCCAGGCTACCACCCCTACAGACCTCTAGTTGCTCATCATCACATCCTGATGCTCACCCAGCATGACAGCACATCAGTATGGTACTGCACCCAAGTCCTTTCAAAATAAAGGCAGGTTTCCTTGTGCTTATTAAGATTCACAAGAGCAGAATTTTTTCCATGTTTATATTAATTTGGGTCATTCTGAAAGAATCAAGTTAGGGAGCAGTTGTGCATACAGGTAAGCTTGCAAATTTGGATAGAGGGCATCCTGTCAGCAAAGGCCATGTTAATGGGGCAGTACAGGTGAACAACAGGCATGGTAACCATACTGAACCACTCTAGATCACCACTGAAGCTACAATACATGAATTTCCCTTTTCCTTGCTGCTTGCCTTTGGGCCTGTGCTCTCCCTTCTTTGTGCCATGGACAACGTCTGCGTAACTATAAGGTGAGCCACATGTAAGAGGTGAACAAATGTGAACGTGAAACACTTGCACCAGTACAAATGCAGGAGGCAAGATGGGAGATGGAGCCACCAGGACCATCTCCTTCAGAAGCAGTCCTGTTGGGAAGAGTTTAAAGAGAATGAGTTGTAACATAGCAGAGAAGTAACCTACACATGCAGCTCATTTTGGGACACAAAATTCAGCTCAGATACAAACTGACTTCTGCAAAATCAAGGCAGGAGTTTGTATATTTAGGGTTTTATTTAGTTAGTTTAATGTGAAAATAAATAGCCAAGAATATCCTAAAGCTTTATTTTGTGGTGGGATAAGAGTGTCCCTTGCCCAGAGGAATCCTGAGTACATTTCTAGTTAGTTAAGTCCCATCTACCAAAAAGATGGAAGCATTTTAAAGGTATCCACAGGGCACAGAAAAGAGGTTGGCACACAGGCACTAAAACTCTGCATCATGCATAAAGTATTGCTTGAGCCCACACGATGCTTTTAACACTGTCTGTCTGGTGTAAGCACTACAAGTGTAACCATCTGAAAAGTCAGGTACAGTCTCTACAGATCCAAACCGAGTTAAGCAGCTCACTTACACACCATGGATGTGTTCCTCCCAAGAAAAGTAACACAGAATGGTATATTAAGCAACATATTGCTACATATGTGTGTAACTTAATTAGAGGACTGGCATCTCATCACTAAAAATATCCACTAACTCTAACTCACACATTTGATGACACCACTCCTCCAGTAAATTATGCATCTGTAGAAGGCTTTCTGCAAAGCAGCTGATTCATCACAGCACAACTTTCAGATTCACACAACTAGGAAGATACTATATAAGAGTATATTAAAGGCATTAAAAGGAGGCTAGGAAGGATATTACAAACTATAATGAATTTGCATTGATGTTTCTCCTGGGTCTCAGCAAGGACTGGTGCCAGGCTTCACACTAGTCAACATCTCATCAGATCAAACGACAGTAAAATTAGCAGACAGAAGTAAAACTGGCAAAAATCTCTACATAGGTACAGACTGGGAGAAAACATCCTGGATAATCATGGCTCAGTTAAGACAGCAAGTATTGAAGTGCACTAATTACTCAGTGTGAATTCTTGTTGTGATACTGCAGCAAGAATAATGAATTTGAACCTAGAATGTAATGAAGAGAAACAGGGAAGCGAATTCTTCACTGCAGTACTGAGAGCATTGGAGAGGCCAGCACTGAGGTACCATCTCATGTTCCTGGCATCTGATTTTCCTAATGGGAAATCAAAAAATTGGAAGGAAAATAGGAAAGTTATGCAAATGTAGTTAAAAGTCTGCAAAAAATGTCCTCCAGTAAGAGTCTTAAAGTGATCACCCTGATTAGCTCAGCAAAAGGAAGACACAGCAGAGCCTGGAGTGAAATTGTTTTTAGAGGGAAAAACCAAAGAGACACCAAAAGGCTCCCAAGCCACCAGGTCAAAACACAAAGCAAACCTCTACCTAGAAAACTAATCCTGAATGACTCCAAAACAGGGCTTTCTAAAGCAATCAAACCAGGAGCATCACAGAATGGGTTGGAAGGGACCTTAAAGAGCATCTTGTTCCAAACTCTCTGCCATGGGCAGGGACACCTCAGGTTGCTCAAAGCCCCATTCAGCCTGGCACCCACAGATTCTCTGAGCAACATGCTCCAGAGCCCCACCACACTCAAGGGGAAGAACTTCCTCCTACTGTCTAATCTAAATCTAGCTCCTTCCAGTTTGATGCCACTGTCCCTCAGCCTGGGTCCCAGGTTGGGAACTATAGGGTTAAGAAATCCTCTAGGGACTAGAAGGTTGTAATTCAACCCCACAATTCTGCTATCTCTTCATAAACTCAAGGCAAGCTTGCTCTCCTTTCCTCCCCATTCTCCATGACAGCTTCACTAAGAGGCACCATTTTTCTAGGCTTCAATTCTCTATTTTCTCCAAACAATGCAAACCAGCAACCAGCTCGTTCCCTGTATGGGCCACCAATTACTCTGTCGTGGGTTTAAAGAGCCCACAGAATGGAGCTCTCAAAGGAATTGGGAGAAAAATAGAATTATGTTTGGAGAG
>VWYK01072843.1:36119-51917 GCA_013399775.1 Semnornis frantzii | reverse complement strand
CCTTGCTGGCACCTTTGGAGGCTCTCAGTGGCAGCTCACACAGGGATGCTCTCAGCTCTGCGGAGACGCCAGGGACAGAGTGTGGGCTGGGGTGGCACAGCAGCCTGGTCCTGCCTGCCCACCCTGTGGTGGTGGCTGGCTCCTTGCTGGCACCTTTGGAGGCTCTCAGTGGGGTTAAGCAAGGTGCCCAGCTCTGCTGGCACCCTGGAGGAAGGAGTAGTGTTGGAGCTGTGCAAAGTGCTGGTTTCTCCTTGCTTTTGGCAGGGCCCCCTGAAGGGCTTCCTGGAGGCCCTGGGCAAGCTGCAGAAGAAGTTCTACTCCAAGGGGCTGAGGATGGAGTGTCCCATCCGGACCTACCTGGTCACCGCCCGCAGCGCTGCCAGCTCAGGTGCCCGAGCCCTAAAGACTCTGCGCAGCTGGGGCCTGGAGACCGACGAAGCTTTGTTCCTGGCAGGGGCTCCCAAGGGCCCCCTGCTGAGGAAGATCAGGCCCCACATCTTCTTCGACGACCAGATGTTCCACGTGGAGGGAGCCAAGGAGCTGGGCACCGTCGCTGCCCACGTCCCCTACGGAATTGCCCAGAGGCACAAGCGGCCAGCACAGGAGAAGCAGAGCCCCAACAGCAAGTAGTGGAGCTGCCTGGTCCCTGGCACCCTGCTGCGTGGCACAGCCTTTGCCCTGTGCTCTGTGTTCTGCTCCACAGGACCGAGAGCCTTTGTCTTGGAGAGCAGTGGGAGCCTTGCTGGGGGGCATGGGTGGAGGATGGGCTTGGCAGGAGGTTTCCTTTCGCTGCTGTAGCCGTTGCCATGTCGTGGTGGTGTGCCCAGCCCTGGTGGGCTTGGGGAGTGCCCTGTGCCAGGCAGCCCCATGAGGTTTCCTCATCCCTCTGCAAGTGGCTCAGGCAGAATCCCACCAGGATGCCTCCTGCCTTCCGCGGCCTGGGCAGGTTTGACCTCTTGGTGTTGCTTTCGACCCCCAAATCATTGCCAAGAGTCTTTGATGGCCAAAGCAAAGGTTCAGGCTGAACAGTTGGACTGGGAAGTTTGGGAGCACACAGACCCACTCCTTGCAGCTTTTGGAACCAGGTTGTCCTTTTTAATTCAAATTAAGCCACAGCATTGCCTCTTCACACACCCAACTCCTGCTCCCCAGCCAGAAAATCTTCCACATCTTTGTCCAGCCTTCAGGATTTTCTCAGCTGAACTGCTTCCCAAAGCTGGAAAATGAGAAGCAAAGAGATCTAGTGAAAGGAGGAGGAAAAAAAAAAAAAAAAGAGGAGAAGAATAATTAATAATAATTTTAAAACCCTGTTTCTTGCTTGGAGCTTTGGGCCCAGGTTTTGAATTTTGGGGTGTCAGAGTCAGCACTTGAATAATCATTTCCATCAGGCAGCCAGAGCCCAGCTCTGGTGTGAGCCATCCAGGGTCTGCAGACACATGCCTGGGGCTCTAGAGCCTGCTTTTAGCTTAATTCATGTATTAGGGACATCATTTGAAGTCCATTTAGGTAAATCTGCTCAGAGTTTCAGCCTGAGGGCTTTAATTAGAGGATTTTATTATATTCCCCCCCCTCTTTCTAAGCTGAGTCCATAGGACTATAAGCTCTTTTTTTTTTCAGCTTCTCAAAACCTCTGGTGTTGCCTAAAATAGACACCTCTGCTAGTCAGGCTGGGAGGGAGAATCAAATCTCCATGTCCAGGAAAAAAATGAGGAAGAGAAATGGATTGGAAACCTGCTCCACAAGGGGTGTGGGAAAAATCTCACTGCTGTGTCTGCACAAAGCCCTGTCCCAAGGGACAGTCTCGGGGGGGGGGGGCCTAAAGATGACAACTTTTATGTTCTCTTTATATAAATATGGGGGGTTATTTATTTATTTATTTGTTCCCTNACCATTCCCCCTTGGCCTGTCTCAGACACCCTCATGCAAAGTCTCTCTGCAGCCTTCCTTCAGGCACTGGCAGCAGCTCTGAGGTCCCCCTGGAGCCTTCTCTGCAGGCTGCAACCCCCCAGCTCCCTCACTCTGTGCTCAGAGCAGAGCTGCTGCAGCCCTTGGTTCATCTTTGTGCCCTCCTGGACTCACTCCACCAGTTCTGTGTCCTCCTGATGCTGGGGACACCAGGCCTGGGTGCAGCACACCCAGGGCTGGGCACAGAGGATGCCCAGTGCCATCTGACAGCTGTTTTCTACACCAATCCATGGGGCTGAGGTTTTCCAAGGTTAGGTTCTACCTGCAGCTCAGCTTTTGCAGCTCAGCTCTTCCCAACAGGGAGGCTGGAGCTGGAGTTCTTGCACTTTTGATAGCTCTCTGAAGAAGCTGCTGATGCCTTCAGTGGCTCTGGAGCCTTTTTTTTCCTCTTTATTCTAGCATTGAAAAGCTAATTGCACTTTCCCCACCCCCTACCATCTGACATTGCCAGGCTGTGATTTGTCACATCTGGGTGACAAGCACCTTAGAGGAAGGTCAAAGACCCAAGAAGAAAAAGAAGTCTTGAAAGGAATGAGCACCTCACTGACTTATTTATTACTGTACAGCTTTATAAGGAGCTCTCATCTCTTGGTTTCTCTTTTCATGTGAGCCTCAGCTGCTGGGATCTGAGGTCTCAGAGACCTTTTTGGCAGCTCAAGGGGGGGGAGGGGGGGGTGGCAGCAGCCTTGGCCTCCCAGGAAACATTTCCAAGGTGTTTCCTGAAGATTGGCCCAGTTTGCAAACAGGCTGCACTGGGGCCTCCTGTCAGCCCCAGGGGTGATGTGGCAAGAGGAACAGGGTTGTCAGGAAGCCTTTTGGAACCCCCAGCCAGGGCTGGGTGCTGCTGGAGTTGGACACTGGGAATGGCTGCTGGGACTGAGTGCACCCTTTGGATGCAGGTGGGTGGCAGGGCAGGGCTGGGCAGGAGGAGATGCCCTGTCTGAAGCTGGTGTTGGCTCCAGGGAAGCAAAGTGTTGTGGTTTTGGGGCAGTGCCCTGGATCTTGGTAGCTTTCCCTGCTTCCTTCCCAGGCCTTGAGATGCACAAGGAGCTGGGGGCAAGCTGGGGAGCAGGAGCATGGTGTGGGCAGGGCTTTTGGGGGGCTTAAGTAGGGTCTTGCTATGACTCTATTTAGGGTCTTGCTGCTGCTGGGGCAGCTTAGGGGCTTGGGAAAGGGGCCCCAGGTGAGGTGGAGATCTCCCTCTGAGTGCTTGCTGTGTGGGGAGGACTTTATGTGCCCTCTTTGCTTTTACCCACATGGCTTCCTATGGGTTTGTTTTATTTTCCCCCTCTCCTCCATCACTACAACTGGCAGAGATGGATTTGCTGCTTGTGTACTTCCCTTGTGTGCCCACCCATGCCATCCCCTGGGGCTGGGGGAGCCATGTGGTGTCCAGGAGCCAGCTGCATGGGCTGGGCACTTCTGCCACCCTGGTGTGGTTGTGCCTCCTGTGCTCTGCTGGCTGCTGCTGTGTGGTGTTGCTGTGGGTTTCACTTTGTTGTCCTCTGGTGGTTCTCCTCGTGGCTGACCTGCCATGGCCATGGACCCCCTCTGCTGCTCTTTAATAAATTGTGTTGGTCCCAGCCTGGCTCCTTCTGTTGACATTCTCACCATGGAGATGTCTGGCTCCTTGGTTGCAGCCAGCAAGAGAGTTTGGGGGTCTCTGTGTGGGACCTCCCAGGTGTTAATGTGAAGGGGTAGGGGTGATGAGAAGGAAAAGAGCCTTTGAGGGTTGAAGGGAGTTCAGAACATGCCATGGAAGCAGCTACCTGGGAGCTGGAGAGTTCTGGGAGGTGCCATGAGACAGCAACCTCCTTCTGCTTCCTGAGCAACCTTCTGTTGTGAGCTGGACTCGTGGTGAAGTCCTGGATGAAAACACAACTTGGCAGAAGACTTTTGTCAACTTGATCTTCTCACAGCCAACAGGTGGGAGGCAGCAAAAGCTTTTTAGAGGAGATTTATTGCTGCTGAAGTTCTGGGTTTATCCAAGTAGCGCCGCTGGAGATCTGGTGCTGGCTCCTCCCTGCCAGTAAGGAGAGCAGATGGGGCAGGGAGAAGCAGCAGAGTCTCCATCCCTCACCAAATATAGCCAAGGAATGTCTATAGGCCCAGGAGCAGCATCTCTGCTCTGGGTGGATGGCCCTCAGCAGAGAGCAGTCCTGTTCAGCCCCAGCCCTGCATCTTCTTCCACCAGAGCCCCGGAGGGAAGCCCAAATTCCAGCACACCAGTGGGAGTCCAGCTGTGCCCACTCAGCCCTGAGAGGGTGAGAAGCCTGAGCCAAAGCCCAGAGCTGCCTCTCATGTTCATGGGCAGACCTCCCCAGGTCCTTGACTTACTCTTCACAGTTCAGGTTTGGGCTCCCCAGTTGCAGAGGGACAGGGACCTGCTGGAGAGAGTCCAGGGGAGGGCTGTGAGAATGCTGAGGGGACTGAGCACTGCCTGGGGAGGGGAGGCTGAGGGATCTGGGGCTACTTAGTTTGGAGAAGACTGAGAGGGGATTGAATCAATGTTTATAACTATCTGAGGGCTGGGGATCAGGAGGGGGGGAATAGGCTCTGCTCACTGCTGCCTGGGATAGGACAAGCAGCAATGGATGGAAGCTGCAGCACAGGAGGTTCCAGCTCAACACAAGGGGCAACTTCTTTGCTGGAAGGGTCCCAGAGCCCTGGCACAGGCTGCCCAGAGAGGCTGTGGAGTCTCCTTCTCTGGAGCCTTTCCAGACCTGTCTGGATGTGTTCCGTTTGCCCTGAGCTGGATTGTCTGCTCCTGCTCTGGCAGGGGGCTTGGACTGGATGAGCTCTTTGGGTCCCTTCCACCCCCTGACATCCTGTGAACCTGTGATCCAGGTTGGCAAAGCCCTCAGGAGCACCAATCCCAACCTAGAACTCTGCTCTACAAGATTCACCTTAAACCATAGCCCCAAGCACCACATCCAAACCAGCCTTACACACCCCCAGGCTGGGGGACTCCAGCACCTCCCTGGGCAACTCCTGCCAGTCCCTGACCACTCTCTCCATGAAAATTTTTTTCCTAATGTCCAATCTAAACCTCCCCAGCCTCAGCTTGAGGCCATTCCCCCTTGTCCTGTCTGCAGTTCCCTGTGAGCAGAGCCCAGCAGCAGCCTCTCTTTCAGGTAGCTGTAGACAGCAATGAGCTCTGCCCTCAGCCTCCTCTTCCTCACACTAAGCCTCCCCAGCTCCCTCAGTCACTCATCATAAGATTTATTCTCCAGGCCTTTCAGAGCTTCCTTGCCCTCTTGTGGGACCAGCATCAGTTCTGGGGCCAAGGAGCCAACAGGTGAGAGAGAGCTGTGGGCCAAGACCATGCAGGGAGGGAAGGGAGAGCTTTGTGCAGCCGAATCTGTGCTGTCCTCTTGTTCTGCTGCAAGCCTGAGTTCTTGCTTCTGTTGCCTGTTTTCTGAGCTCTTTCCTTCAGCAGGCCTCCCTGGGCTTTGCAGTGGCTGCTTTAAAATAAAGACCATGGAGGAGGAGAGAGCGGAGGCAGAGCTGGTGGAGGATTAAGCTGCCACTCAGCTATTGTCAGCGCAGATGTTCACAAGGTAATCATGGCCTCTGAATAGCAAGAGCTGCTTTTTGTGCTGAATCCCAGCCAGGGATGGATCCATGAATCATCACAGAGTGATGGGGGATTGGAAGGGACCTCTGGAGATCATCCAGTGCAACTCCCCTGCCAGGGCAGGGCACACAGGAACACATCCAGGTGAGTTTTGGAAGTCTGCAGAGAAGGAGACTCCACAACCTCTCTGGGCAGCCTGCTCCAGGGCTCTGCACCCTCATAGTGGAAAAGTTTTCCCTTCTGTTCCCATGGAACCTCCTCTGCTCCAGCTTGCCCCCAGTGCCTCTTGTCCTGTCATTGGACATCCCTGAGCAGAGCCTGGCTCCTGCCCTGCACACCTTTATCACCATGAATGAGGACAGCCCTCAGGCTCTTCAGCTCCCAGCCCCAGCTCCCTCAGCCTGGCCTCACAAGAGATGTTCCACTGCCTGCAGCAGCTCTGGGGCTCTGGGCTGGACTTTTTCAAGCCTGAGGTCATTCTTGAATAGAGAGGCACAGAACTGGACACAATATTCCAAGTGTGGCCTCAACAGGGCAGAGGAGGAGGAGGAGAACCTCTCAGAATCTAGAAGCTCTAATGCCAAGAACTTGTGGGGTGTCTAGGTGAGGATGTGACCCTCCTGATGACCAGCTGCATGGCAGGGAGGTTGAACAGAGTGTGGAGTCTGCTCTCCTGGTTCTCATATACCTAAGGTAAGTCATGACACCTCCATGCCTCAGTTTCCCCTCCCCACAACAGAGATCAGAGTGCTCTGGAGGCAATGTCAGGTCTGGAGGCTGACTGCAGCTCCTCGCAGAAGAGCAGAAATCAGGAGTGCTCTTAAGCACAGTGAAATGCTGATCTCTGCAGTGACTCCTGCACGCCTAGCAGCATGCCCCAGCATGTGGGGGCCATGCAACCACAGAGCTGTCCCCACAGCCCCATGGTGTTGGGCATGAGGGGTCCCAGGTAGAGCTGGTGAGGACCCCACCTCAGCCCTGCAGCGCAGCACAGAAGCCAACAGATGCTGGCAGAGACCTGCAGCCATCCCAGGAGGCTCAAAGGTCAGGGCAGGGGACATGGTGACAGGGTGACAGAAACATCCAGAGCTGGAAGAACAGATAAGGGGACCTGGCGGCAAGAGAACAAGCAGAGGGCACTGCGCTATCGGCGCGGGATTGGCCGTGCCAGGGCTTCGGCAGCCTGACCCTGGTGTTCCTTCCACACCGCTATTTATAGCAGCCTCTGCTGATGCCTCTGTCACCAGAGCCTAAAATGGTCCCCGCCGTGCTCACCCGAGGTGCCTGGGCTCAGCCAGCCCCTGCCGGGGAGGCCACCGACGAGGCAGGGACTGCACGGAGCGTGTGCGGAGCTGCTCAGCGCCCCGCTGGTGGAGCAGGCTGCTGCCTCCCTCTGCCAAGAGGCAGCTCCACGCTGGGCAAGCTCCTCGGGAGATGCATCAGAAGGTTTCTGTTTAAGGTTTGGTCCCTAGCCAGTGAGAGGCAGTGGGGTAAGAGGCAGCCCAGAGGGGTAAATCAGCCCAGAGGGGTAAATCAGCCCAGAGGGGTAAATCAGCCCAGAGGGGTAAGAGGGAGCCCAGAGGGGTAAATCAGCCCAGTGGGGTAAATCAGCCCAGTAGGGTAAGAGGCAGCCCAGAGGGGTAAATCAACCCAGTGGGGTAAATCAACCCAGTAGGGTAAGAGGCAGCCCAGAGGGGTAAATCAGCCCAGTGGGGTAAGAGGCAGCCCAGAGGGGTAAATCAGCCCAGCTTCCACCCCACTCCTTCCTTTCTGCTCTAGGTGATCCTGCTCTGGCAGGAGGGCTGGACCAGATGATCTCTGGAGGTGCCTTCCAGCCTCTGACAGTCTGTGATTCTATGATTCCTTCCCACCACAGGTGGGGCTCAGCCAGCTCTGCCTGGCAGCCAGTGGCTTTCCACACCTTGCTGTTGGTCCCAAAGGCAGCTGCAGGGCTGTCTCTGTGTTATCCCTGCTGGTGGAAGGAATTCATGGGTTACTGGGCTGGAGTGAAGTGCCAGAGGGCAAAGATCTCCTAACTGCTCAACAAATGTGTCCCAAATCCACGCCTGGAGATTCACCTTTTGGAAAATGGCTTCGTTTTCCTGGTGCTGCCCAGCACAGGGGGGAGATGGAGGCAGGGATCTGTGTCCTGCAGCTTTGCCATTCCTGCAGCCAGAGCTCCGTTACCAGGGCTGCACTTCAAAGCTCTGCTGGCAGCGTGCTGCCGGATAGCACCGTGCTCATAATCGCACCAAGGAGGAGAGGAGGGGGTCTCCACGGCCCCTGGGGCTACAGATGCCAGGCAAGACGTTGCACCCGCTGGGGAGTGATGGCTGGCACCACACTGTGGTGAACGTGGCACAACTGGTGCCAGGCTTACTGAGGGAATGACTTGAGAACCACCCCAAACCCTCTAGGCTGGCATCCAGCTGTGCTCAGGAGAGGACTTTTGCTTCTTTACTCTGGGGCAAGGGGCAGGGTTGCCCTGCTCTCTGTGGCAAGAAAGCACTGGCTCTGAATTTTGCAGCTTTCCCAGGTGGCAGCTCACATCCCATCAGTGCCAGTGGTACCCACAAGCAGCCCTGCAGCAGTGGCTGCCCCTTGCTTGAGCTGTGGCTACGTCCTCATCACCGTGGCATTGGCACAGTGAGGTCCCCCTTCAGATTCAGCAAACCTATCCAGGCACCATTTCCAGTCACACCAACTGGACCACTGAGCCCTGGGCAAGCACTGGGAAAGTCTCTACCCAGGGAATTCTGTGAGACAGAGGATCAAGAAGGGGGAAATTGCTCTGATTGCCCTGCGAGGGAAACCAGGCTCTGCTGGCCCCACCTGGTGCTTGCTTCTGGGCTGCAGCTGGAGGTGTTTTGTGCATGGGTGGAAGTGGTGACACTTCCGAGTGTCACCTCGGTGGGCATGTGTTTAGCCTGGGCAGTGGTGGGCTCTGCTTCTGCCACAGCTTTGGGCATGGAGAAGGCTGAGGTGTGGAGTGGGTGCTATGAGAAGGCTGTGTGGTATGGCAGCAAGGGTGCCACAGTGGCAGGAGTTCTTCATTGGCCAGTGTGCTCCAAGTGGCACCTGTGTGGTGTGGCCTGTTGCTCCTTCCCCTTCACACCCTGTGTGGTGCCTTTGTTGAGTGTGTGAGCAGGCATTTGTGCCTCACTGCAGCTCTGGTGGCCATCCACCCCAAGGTGAAGGCAGTCCCCAACCCATGGGGGTGCAGCTGCTTGAAGCCCACCAAGCTGGGAATGAACAGGATCTCAGTGCCAGCTTTGGTATGGGGCACCATGTCCACAAGTGCCAGTGCAGCACTGAGGTGCAGCTGCCATCTCAGGCACTGTGGTGTTGATGCAGGGATGCCATCTTGGGTGCCAAGGCAGGGATGCCATTTTGGGTGCCAGGGCAAGGCTGTCATCTTAGGTGCCACAGCAGGGTGGCCATCCTGGCCACCATGGCAAGGCTACCATCGTGGGCATCTTGCCACTTGGGGTGGTGGGGCTGTGGGGCCACCCCACATGGCGTGGCTGGGGCAATGGGGATGCTTCCCTCTGGCTGTCTAAGCAGGCCCCCATTTCCTCGGCAGCCTCCTCCAGGTGCGGCTGGGAATCATTAGGAGCTCTCCGCGCCGGGCTGAGTGTGGGAACTGGAAGAGAGAGCTGGAGAGAAGCCTTCTTTCATCTCCCCCCTCCCTCCTCCTCCTGTGTCTGCCAAGCCTGGCTTCCTTTTGAATCCTTTAGCTTGTGCCAAGCGAGGGAGAAGGGGGGGGGAGGGGGGGGTTTGTGTGTGTGGTNGAAGGAGGGAGGGAGGAAGGAAGGAAGAAAGAAAGAAAAAACAGCCCAAACCCACAGGAATGTGTCCAGGGATCTGGCTTCATTCAGGCTGCCGAGCCTTGAATACCCTGCGCGGGGAGCTGGAGGGAGGAGGCTGTGGCTGCCCTCCTGATGGAGGCTGGGGAGGGGATGTGGGGAACAAGCAGGGAAGAGGCATTCGCACCGCGGCTGTTACCACAGCGACTGACAAAAGGCTGTCTGGGGACGGGGCTGCGGCCACGGTCCCCCCAATGCCGTGGGGCTGGCGAGGCAGGAATGCCAGCTCGGGGCATCCCTGGTGCTGCAGGGGGTGGCTGAGTGCGTGCGGTGCCCGGGCAGGACCCCGGCCGCTGTTCACGCAGCAGCGGGGAGGTGGTGCCCAGACAGACGCCCTTGTGTCGGGCCTGTCTGGTGGCACAAAGGCGACAGGGCTGCTCCCAGGGAGGGCACCAGAGGAGGGCTGGGAGGCTGTGCTGCGGCGCTTGGGGTTTTTGACTCGCTGCCGACTTTTATTCCCGGCAAATGAATAATTTCCTCTGGCGGCAACAATGCCAGGCTGGGTGCCTGCCTGTGCACGTGTGCCGCCGTCTTCCCACTGCCCTCCCAGCCGTGGCTGCCCCCCTTCCTGCCACGCACGGAAGGCCCATGCAGCCCACAGAGGCTTTCCTCCGTCCTCGTCCTCGGTTGGGCTTCTTTCAGCTGTGTGTAACCATCAGCTCCAGCCCAGCTCTGACAGCCGCGGCCCCGGGAACATCCCGGTGGGAGTGCCAGACCTGGCTGTGAACTGATGATGTGAGTGCTGGAGACGGTGCAGGGACACTCTGGGTGGTGAGGAGGGAAAGCTCAGCCCTGGGAAGGAGCTCTGAGCTTCACAGCCAGCCTGGCAGAGCGCTGGGTGAGGCAGGAGAGCAAGCAGGCAGAGGAAGCAGCCACCGGGGCACACTTGCCTGTGTGCTGGCACTGGAGCTGCCAGGCAGCAGGACAAACCCAGCGTGCTGGATAGGACCACAGGGCACCAAAGTGCCTGGAATCTAATCTCGTGGTGGCACAAGTCTGCCACGAGTGCTCCCACAGCTGTGGACGTGCTCGCAGGATCCCAGGCACACACCGCAGCAGCCTGCGAGTGGCAACATCTCCCTGCGTGCCACCACCGTGCTCTGCGTGTGTGCCACACAGGGTGCAGGCATGGGTGCCTCTCCCTTGCGTGGGCACACTGTGGCACCAGGAGATCTCAGGAGATTGGGTTTTAAACTAGAGCAGGGCAGATGTAGGTTGGACCTTAGGAAAAAGCTCTTTACAATGTGGGTTGTGGGACACTGGCACAGGTCACCAAGGAGGTGGTGGAGACCCCATCCCCAGAGATACTCAAGGCTAGGCTCGACGGGGTCCTGAGGAACCTTCTCCAGTTGGGCATGTCCCTGCTTGCTGCAGGGGGTTGCACTAGGTGACCTTTAAAGGTCCCTTCCAACCCAAACCATTCCCTGATGATCCTCTGATCTCTGGGAACCCAAGTCCGTTCCTCTGGCCGCATTGTGCTTTGTTCCTTATTTACATCCCCGGGGTGGTGCCACAGGTGGGCAATTGTTCCAGCTGACAGGCTGAAAAGCAAAGAAACAAGATTTAACTTCCTGCTATTCAATTAGAGAAAGTGAGCATTCATCACCAGCTGCTGGCTGCTGGCAGGCACAGACCCACCCGCCGCGGCGGGCGCAGCAAAAGCTCTCCTCGGCAGGAAAGCTGCCTGCTGCCGTGGGCACCACGGATCTGGCTGCCAGGGCTGCTCCACAGTAGCTTCGAGGTAAGGCTGGAGGCGTCTCCTTCTGTCCTGCACTGCAGTTGGTGTTCTCTCCCATGTTTGGCTTTGGAAAGAAGCTCACCTGTTCAAAGCACCGCCAAGGGCTGGGGGGATGCCAAGCAGGGAGGAAGAGTCAGGAGCAGCACAGTGGCTTTCCCCCAGGCCAGTCCCACTGCTGCAGGTTCAGCCTCTGCCCTGAACTCTGCACAGTCCCCGAACCTGAGGCCTCTGTGGCTGAGGTCTGGAGGCTTTGGAAGCCCTTTGGATGTGCAGTTCTCCTCCCCTGTGCTTGATGTTTGTCTGGTCCGAGCCAACAGACACGGGCCAGTGTGTGGAAGGGCAGAGGATGGTCCTATCCCTATGGGAACAGGGAGCCTCCTTGTGTCTCTTGCCCCACACTTGTGTGTGCTGCCTCATGGTGTATTCTGGGCCAGCAAGGGACGAGGGAGTGCATGCTCCTGTGAGCTCCATGCCTGGCTACAAGCCTGCCTCCATCTCCTCCCGCACCAACTCCAAGCCACTCAGAGGGGCAGCTGCTCACCGAGGCTTCACGGAGACCCCTTCAGTGCCCAGGCTGCAGCAAGGAGCCGCAGGGCTTCCAGGGGCTCCCTGGCAGCTCCCAAGGCTGTTCCTGCTCCACTTCCTTCCCTCACTCTTTCCCTCCTGAGGCCAATCCAATTGAAGAAGAGTCTCCTGCTGCCCATCCCTTCCCCGTGCCATCTGTCCCCAGCACAGCGACAACTCCGCAGCCCAGCACTGGTGGCGTTTCTGCTGCGGCTCCTTTCGCGCACCGCTTAGCCCTCTCTCTGTTTTCAATCCTCCTGTCTCCAGAGGGGCTCGGAGTACCTTCCAAGCTGGTTACGATCACTGGGGACACAGTTGGAAGCCGTTTCGTGTCGCTGCAGCAAGCCACACGCACACGTATCTGCTCAGATGCCTCCACGCACGCCGGCTGCCGTGCCAGACTTCGCAGCAGCCTCCCTCTGCCCTGTTAAAGCAGACGGGCACCCCGCTGGGCCAGGGCTGAGCTGAGAGCAGAACCTCGCACGAACTTGGGTTATTACCCCAGACAAGGAAGGTGACACTCCGCAGCCAAGGCAATCAACAGCAATTAGCCCTCTTGGGGAACTCGACATGAAACGCTGCAGAGCCTTTGCTTGTGCGTGCCGAGGGCGCTTCCTCCGCTCCTTTGGAAGCGACGGGATCTGGACAGGCCAAACCAAACTGGTCATGTCTGAGCACAACTTGGTGCCTTGGTGTCATTTCCAGGGGGCTGGGAGGGCTTGGGGGTTGGTGGGGGAGGATGTCTGTGAATGTTAAAGGCACTTGTGTGCCCGGGCAGCGAAGGCACATGTTGTCATTACCTCTGCAATGCCATCTGGCCGGCAGCGACGCAGCTAGGACCAGAGGCTGTGAGCGGGAGAACATTTTACAACAGAAAGCAATTAACTGAAGAAAGCCCTTTTTAAAATGCAGTAATTAAAAGCAGTCCCTCCCCCTTGTTTTCCTTTTAAGCCGAAAGTTGGTGTTTACTCATTTGCTTTACAAAGTGTGCCTTGTTGTGGCTTCAGAAGAAATGAAAGTTTGAAGTGGTTAGAGAAGAAAGGCTCTGGGGCTGCTGCGTTCCAGGCAGGGCGGAGGGGCAGGGGCTCTCCAGCCTGGCTTGTTTGTATTTGTTCTTGTCTACTCACAAGATCGCTAAACACACACTTAACAAGTGGTGAAACCGTCTACCGGCCTGATCTCTCCCAGGGTTCATGAGAAGAGACCTGGCACATTAGCATTGCTGGGCGATGGTGGGGGGAGGAGGGGGCAGAAGCAGCCTTTTGAAGGGTTTGGTGTTGTGGGGCTGAGGGAAGGGCTCCTTGCGCAGGCTAAGTCCCAAACAAAGGCATTGTGCTCCTTGGAGCCCTGGGGATTGGCCTCAGGGGAAGGCCAGGGCCTTGCTTCACCAGCCTCGGGTTTTCCCATCCCAGCTCCTCTTGTTGCTTCAGCAGGGGCGGAACCTTGAGGCCATTGGTGTCCTTCCAGCACCCACAGAGTGCAGCGGGGCTGTCACCTCCGGGGTGGGTTCAGCCTGTCCCTGACAGCCAAGGAGCCCACCGTGGCATGTTCCTGCAAACCATCCTGTATTGCAGCAGCTCACCTTGTCCACATTGCCCTTTCCAGGACCACAACACAGGAGAGGAACAGACCTGCATCCACCAGAAGGGAGTTTCGGGGCTCTCTCTGTGCAGCCACCGTGGAGCCTTGCCCTCGGTTTGGGCTCCTGGACAAGCCAGTAACCCTGGCTGGCAGCAGGGCTGGTGCAATATTAATTATCCCTCGTTGCTGCTTCTCTCTGAGTGCCCAGTCCATTAGTGTCATGATGGGTGGGGAAACTGAGGCATATTGAGGCTAGTCAGGACTAAAACACTGGCGTCGTCTGACACTAATCCCTCGGGATGCAGAACCGACCCTGGAGCAGGAAGGTGATCCTGTCCCTGGCTGTCTTCCAGCCCTGCTGACCTGGGGATGCAGTGTCACAGCTACCTTACACCTGGCATTCATGACTGAAGGTCCCAGCCTTGCCCTGGGCACAGGCTAAGGGTGCTCCATTTTATAGGGCAGAAGCTTTCATGGAGAACAGCAGCACCTTTCAGATGTCCTGGCCACAGACCCAGCAGGTGCAGCCTCATGGTGCCCCATCCCATGGGGTTTGTAGGGCTGCCCAAGCTGAGCTCACCACATTCCAGGCCATGGTGGCAGGGCCAGCACAGACCTGCTGAGAGGCAAGAGGTGTGAGGACACAGATGGCAGTGCCAGGGTGGCCAGAGTAGCACTGAGCAGATACAAGATCTGTCCCATCCCTGCCTGGGGAAGGGTGAGGCCACGGGTTTGTGGGAAAATGTTGGATTTCCCTCCCCTGGACTGCCCCTAGCAGTCGGCTGTGCCGGCTGTGGATTGCGTGGGCCGGGGAAGTGGGGTGGGGTGGGGGGGGAGTCAACAACTGCAGTGCCTCTGGCTTGGAGCGGAGCCATGGCAAACAACCCTCTGCTGGCCGCGCTCCAGATCTGACAAGACACAGAGGTGATATCCGAGCGTTAGCTCCACGCTTTCATCCCAAATCACCTCCCGAAAGCCCTGCGTGATTCTCCTCGCTGTGATTAATCTCTCTGCCTAGCCACAGGAGGAGGCAGCCTGGCCGCAGCAGCGTGGCCAAGGATCCCGTCCAGCAGCCCTGCCAAGCCTCTGCTTTGGAAATTCCAGCTGTGGCTCCGGCAGCCAGCGGTGGGACCTGAGGTTAGGAGGTGATGTTGACTGAAGAAGTGTGGACAGGGCATTCCAGGCATGCACGGGGTTAAACCAGAGGTGTCAGTTCACGGGGAGGTAACAGATACCTCCTGCTCCTGGCTGCCTCTGGCTTTCCAGAAGCCTTGCCCTCCCTCCCACATTCCAGCTGCTGCAGCTTTTCACAGCTGGCCACTCTCTGGGGACATTTCCCAGAGCTGAGCAGCAGGGAGGGCAGGGAGCGGCTGTGGTCCCAGCACGGGAAGGAGGGGGTTGGTGGCTGGGCTGACTGTTACCCCCTCAGGGAACCTTGGGCTGGAGCCTTTCTCCCCTAGGAGTGAGCTGACACAGGCAAATCTGGGTGATCCCAGGTCCCTGGCAGGGATCCACCCTCAGCCCTGGCCGGGAGAGTTTTTCCTGTTGCAGAGAAGGGACATCAATCTTTGCAGCTCACTTATTCCTTGGCCTCCAAAGCAGGGCAGCCAATTAGTGCTGGGTGTGATGGATGGCTCAGCCCCATCCTCGTGACACCATCCTCTGCAAGCAGCTCCCACCACGGAGAGGTACTGCCAGTCATGCTGGAGGCTGGCTCTTGCCAACCTCCTGAGTCCCACGGGGTCTCATGGGGGTCCTGGGGACAGAGACAGGCACTGCAGCCACGCTTGCTGAGTTCCTAGAGATCATGCAGGAGGGGAAGCAGCCCTCAACACTTGGCCAGGGTTGGTAATTCAGGGCTTGGGGAGAGATTTCCTCTAATAAATCCTTGGCTCGGCTGTGGTAAATCCTGCAGGTCTCTGGGGAAGAGCAGATGGGCTCTGGGCAGATGTTGGTCACCAATCATTTGTGGCTCTGTGCTCGAGGACAAGCTTTGCACCACAAGGAAGTGTATGATGGGAATGGCTTCCATGGGGAGAGGCAGGCAGGAGGCAGAAACCCCATTTCTGCACTTAGATCCAGAGGAGAGACCTTCTGGCTCTGCAAAACTACCTGGAAGGAGGCTGGATCAAGAGGAGGATTGATCTCTCTAGGAACAAGTGAGAGAATGAGAGGAAATGACCTCAAATTGCACCAAGGGAGGTTTGGGTTGGGGGTTCAGTGGGTTTCATTGAAAGGGCTCTGAAACACTGGCACAGGCTGCCCAGGGAGGTGGTTGAATCCTTACCCCTGGAGGTGTTTCAAAGAGGCAGAGATGTGGTGCTGAGCGCCAGGCTTAGCATGAGGCTTGGGGAGGGGAGAGATTGGTTGGACTCAATGATCTTTGCCAACCAAACAGTTCTGTGATTGTGCCCCAGCTGCCCTTCCCCAGCATCAGCTCTTGGTAACTGCAGGGTGTATCTGGCTGCTCTCTCCTGTGAGCCATGGGCAATGCTTCCTGGAACCTG
>VWYK01072843.1:11779-33357 GCA_013399775.1 Semnornis frantzii | reverse complement strand
GGCCGCGTAATCCGTCACTCCCGGGAGATGTCTCATTAACCCATTAACCGGGAGGGCTGGGGACGTGCTGGGAGGGGAGCGAGGGAGAAGCCGGGGGTGTGAAAGGCAGAGTGCGGGCAGGGGAGGAGCCGGGCGAGGCAGGCACCGGGACCAGCTCCTCCGAGCAGCCCGCCTGGGAACGGGACAGGGCGACAGCGGCGACAGACGGAGGTGGCCGTCCGTGGGGCAGCCTTATCCGGCCCACCGGCTTCTTCCCACCGATTCCTCCTACTCCGAAGCTCCCCGTCCGGTGCTGCCTGCGAGGATGAAGCGGTTGTGCGAGGAGAGTTCGTCGGACACGGAGTCGGACGGCACTATCGACGTGGGGCGGGAGGAGGAGTACAGGTGAGGCTGTCCCGGGTGCGGGGCTCGCTTTGGGGTCTCCTGGCTGGAGCGGGGTCCCCAGCATCAACAGCTCTCCGCGGGCTTCCCGGGGCAGTTGAGTTTGGTGTTCGCCGGCGCAGGGCAGGAGAAAGCACCGAGCTCCGCCAGGGAGTCACAGGGAACCGCCTGGCACCTCGCTTAACCCCTTTGGGCTGGTCTGGTTCTGCCCTGGGCAAGGAGGGGCACAAGTGTGGCACTGCGGTGGGCAAGTTGTAGGCTGATGCTGGTGTCAGGACTGACCCAGCGAGGAGCCCAGAGCCGTGACACCACTGTCACACCTTTTCCGAGCTGATTGCAATCCAAGGATCTGCCTCGTTAAAGCCACAGTAATTAGGCTCTGCTGCCCGGGGTGGGGAGAAAGGCTGCTTTCATCTCCCTCAGCTGCAGCCCGGCTGCTCGCAGGTCTCTGCACCCTGAGGTGGGGCAGTCACAGAACCTTTAAAGTTGGAAAAGACCTGGAAGGTCAAGTCCAATCATCGACCCAGCATCACCATGCCCGTGTGTCCCCCCGCAGAGCAGAGGCTCCTTGGATGCTGCTGCAGCCCTCGGTGATTCAAGGGCTCCCGGGGAACGTTTTGAGGAGGTTTTGCATGAGAAATGCTTCTGCTGGGCTGAGGAAATGTTAATGCCCTGGCTGGGGCTCGAGTCTTTATTAAGGAAGGAGCTGGTGCAGCCTGGCCAAGCCGTGGGTGTCCAGCTCCGAGTGTGCACTCGGAGATCACAGACCTCAGGCTCCATCCTATCCCTGCTGAGCTGCAGTTTCAACTCTGAGGCTTTTCTGCTGGGTGGAATAAGTGAGGTAGTAGTGAGGATGGGACCTCTGCATTGCTCCTCAGGCTCTGCTGTGCCGTCCTAAGCTGCAGTTCTGCTGGCAAAGAGTATCTCCAATTCCCACCCCCAGCTCCCATGCTGTGTCAGCCGTTCCTGGGCATGCAGAGGGCACTGGGGATGAAGGAAGAGCTCTGTTAGTTGTTCTCATCCAAAAATCAGCTGCTTTTGAACTGTAATTTCAGTAGCCAAGTGTCCTTCCTCCAGGCCCAGAGAGGCATCAGATGATTTAGTTCTCCTTTCACTGCCTGGTGTCCTGAGTGGGGAAGTTGCCCTGCCCAATGCTGAGCTCAGTTTCTCATGGGGCTAAAATCATGAGCCTGCTGCTCACTGACAGGGTCCCAGCAGAGCCAGGCAGGTCTGACACAATGTCCTGCACAACTCCCTCCCCCCTTTTGCACTTTCCAAGTGCAGCAATATTTAACTCACCTTCCTGCTGCATCCAAAATGTGTCCCACCTCTCTACATCAGTGCAGCACTCTTGAGGCTAGAGTGTCTTGGTGGATGACTCACAGAATCATTTAGGTCAGAAAAGACCTCGAGTCCAACCATTCTCTATCAAGGCTGGTGCTAAACTATGGCACTCAGCACCTCTGCCTCTTCTAAACCTCTCCTGGGATGGGGATCCAATCACCTACCTGGGCAGCCTGTTCCAGGGTTTAAGAACCCTTTCAGTGAAGAAATTTCTTCTAATATCCAACCTAAGCCTCCCTTGGTGCAACTTGAGGCTCTATCACTGGTTACCAGGGAGAAGAGGTTGACTTCCACATTACTCCCTTCCTCCTTTCAGGGAGCTGTAGAGAGCAATGGTCATAACATTTTAATGATGGATTTTTGATCTTCCTAATGAGATCCTCACCACTAATGAGTTTGTCTTCTCAAGCCAGTGATAGAACCAGCTGCTACCTGCTGGTATTTACACACATGAGTACTGCTGCTCATGTCAGGCAAACACTCAGCCAGGAGAGCAGCTTCCACCCTGCACGGGCTGCTGGTGGATGGGGCAAAACAAAGCACTTCCAAGTGGGGAGCAAGGTGGAGCCCTTAGGGCAGGGGAGGCAGCCAGGCTGTCTGGTCAGGGCTCCCAGCCCAGTACCCATCAGTTGAGTGGTTTGGGCAAACCAGTTCCCCTGTGGAGCAGGGCTGAGTCACTGTGGGTGTGAGGCTTGGTTCAGAGCCTGCAGTGAGCTTCGAGTCTGGGGTCACTGCAGCAGTCCAAGATACTGCCTGGATTTTGCATTTGGGTGGTTTTCCTTTTTTTTCCCCCCCCCCTCTTTCTTTTTGTTTTGAATCAACAGCCAAAGTCAGGCTGCAAATTAGAAAACAGAGCAAAGAGCGGCGCAGAAATTTTAACCAGCAGAGAAGGCAGCTCCAGAGGCTTTTATGTGGTTTGAATCTGTCCAACGTCTTTTCTCCAGCACGTTTTGCAGCCAGCCAGGTCCTTAGATCCACATCTGGATCTACAAAGAGCAACATGTTCAGACAGCTCTGAAAAGAAAAAAAAAAAAAAGAGACTTTCAAAATCCACTCTTCTCGACTCCCCGAGCGTGTGCTGCACATTCCTGCGCTGCCAGGAGAGCCCAGGACCTGCCCCTGCTCTCCTGAGCCCCCATTTCCCCTTCATCCAGGCTCATCCCAGCTGCCTTCGTGTGTAACTGGCACAGCATGTTCCTGCTTGCAAAGCCACCTCTGCCCAGGGACAGCCCACCCAGAGACAGTCAGACTGGGTACCCGCATGGAGATGAGCAGAGAAATGTGTTGTTTCATCTGATGGTGTGAAACCACTTCTGAAAGCACCTCACTTGGACCTACCAAAATGTATTTTTAATGGGCTTGACCTTGGGCTAGGCTTTGGCAGGCTGTGCAGACAGCATTGTCTCTGCAGAGGCACCTTTTAATGCTGCTAAATGCATTCTGCTGTGGTGGGGTGACCTCAAGCACCCCCTTCCAGAGCTGTGTGCCCTGGGCAGTCTCTGTGTCCCTCTGGAGCTCAGTGCTGGCTGCTGGCTCGTCTGGGTATTAACATCCCTGCACATGTAAGGCACAGAAACAGCCCCGAGCCAGTCCAGCTGCCAGAGGGAGAAACCCTGCCTGGGGGAGGTGGAAGGTGGCCCAGCTGGTTGGCTCCAAGGAGTTTCCCACGCTTGGTTATCCATCCTTAGGGAGACTTCACCTCCATGGGGACCTAAGGATTGAACTTTGCCTCTTCAGGCATGTCTAGTGCTGACCTTTGGTGTCTTTAGCCTCACCCATGCCCACCAGGCACAGGATGATTTGTGAGGCCCTTCTCCTCAGCCTGTGTCCCTCATCCTTTCGAGCAGAACTGGCCCCCAGGGTTACTGGCCAGCAAGCAGGGTCCCTGTTCCCTCACCTCCTGTTGGGTGTTCCCCCTGTCCAGTTCCTGCCCTTCTCTGCTGGGTTCAGGGGTGTGAATGCATTTGCAATATCAGGGATCCCCCCACAAATGATGTTTTGTGAAGGAAGCCCTCAGGGACCACATCAACACTGTCCTTAGCCTCACCCTGAGCAGCCACCAGCCCTTTGCTGCTGCCCTGGGTGGGAGCTCAGATTCCTGCTGCTGCTATCACAGCTCCCAGATGCAAAGCCCTGCAGACAGGGCAGGCTCAGACACGAGAGCCAAGAGGTTCACCCGTGGAGAAGAAAAGAGGCCACAACTCCAGAGCTTGGAGCGTTGCTTTTCCAGCCCTGTGGAGGTGCCAGCATGGGAGGCTGGGAGAGAAATGTGCTTGGTGGCAGATGGACAGTGTGGTGCAAAAATCTGTCCCAGGCTGGTGAGAGACGCTCAGAGAGGAGAGAGTGGGATTCCAGTCTCTGCTTGGCTCCCCAACCCCAATTCCTGAGCTCTGTGTTGTGGGTAAAACCGAGATGGGAACCACAGAAGACATTATTCAGTGGTGGGGGGGGGGGACTGCAGATGGCAGAAGTGTGTAAAGCAGATGTGCAACAGAAGTTTCTCTGCAGTCAGGGCAAGGAATGATTCCCTCTTCCTCCTTTCCAGCCACGTTTCCAGGCCTGTGTCTCCCACTACGACATCTCAGATACAAGCCAGGAAGAAGCGGCGAGGGGTGAGTGCTGTTTGCAAGGACCCCCTGGCTGTCACAACAGGCCCTGCTCAAAGGTCTGTCCCCAGCTTTCTGCTGCCCTCTAAGCACTGAAAGGTCACAAGAAGGTCTCTCTGGAGCTCTCTCTACTCCAGGCTGAACAAGCCCAACTCTCTCAGCCTGGCTTCACAGCAGAGGGCTTCCAGACCCTGGATTGTATTTTGCAGGTCCCTCTGGACCTGTTTCAACAGGTCCATGTCTGTGCTGAGAATTCCAGAGCTGGATCCTGTTCTCCTGTGCCCAGCTTTTGAACCCAAACCACCTCTCTCCACCTCTCTCACCCTGCCATTGCTGTTACTGAGGGCTTTAGACCCCTGAGCTGTGGCTGTATCACAGAGTCACAGAATGGTAGCGTTGGAAAGGACCTCTGGAGATCAATTCCAACTCCCTTGCCAAGGCAGGGTCACCTAGAGAAGGTCACACAGGAACACATCTAGGCAGTTTTGGAATGCCTTCAGAGATGGAAACTCCACCTGGGCAGCCTGCTCCAGTTCTCCTTCACCCTTAAATTGAAGAAGTTCCTCCTCACCTTTAGCTGAATTCCTGATCTTGCAGTTTGTGCCTGTTCATAGAATGGTTTCGTTTGGAGGGGACCTCAAAGATCAGCCAGTTCCAACTCCCCCTGCCATAGGCAGGGACACCTCCCACTAGAACAGGTTGCTCAAGGCCTCATCCAGCCTGGCCTTGAACACCTCCAGGTGGGAGCAGCCACAACTTCCCTGGGCAACCTGTGCCAGTGTCTCACCACCCTCACTGCAAACAACTTCCTCCTAACATGCACTTTCAGTCTCCCCTCTGCCACTTCAAACGCATTATTCCTCATCCTGTCATCACAAGACCTTGTCAATAGTCCCTCCCCAGCCTTCCTGGAGCCCCTTTCAGATCCTGGAAGGCCACTCCAAACTCTCCTGGAAGCCTTCTCCAGGCTGCAGAGCCCCAACTCTCTCAGCCTGTCCTCACAGCAGAGCTGCCGCAGCCCTTTCACCATCTTCATGGCCTCCTCTGGACTCACTCCAACACTTCCATGTCCTTGTGTCGGGGGCTCCAGAACTGTACCCAGTACTCCAGTTGGGGTCTCACGAGACCCCTTGTCCCCCTTGTCCTGTACTTGACCATGGTTTCTCCTCTCCACTTGGAAATCTGCTGCAGATCATCGAGAAGCGGCGCCGGGACCGCATCAACAGCAGCCTCTCGGAGCTGCGGCGCCTGGTGCCCACTGCCTTTGAGAAGCAGGTGAGTGTGCCCCTGCTGCCACCCACCCTCGGGCTGCATTAGGGCTACAGCCCTCAGAATGAGCAGCTCTGGAGCCATGCTACATCTTTTCTTATCACCATCACTTCAGGGAGTAAGTAGGTGCTGAAACAGGGTGGTAAAACGATAGGAACAATCATCCAGGAGGCCCCGGGGAGGGTAAATTCAATCCAGAAAGTGTTTTGCAGCTCGGGAGATGCAGAGAAATGGGTTTGCATTTGGGATGCTGCTCCTTTTGGGACTCACAGTGTAAAAAAAAAAAACAGAGCTTGGATGGATGCTCTGCTCCAATCTGAGTGCTCCTGGGCGTCAGGATGTCTTGGGGAGGAGGTCATTGGGCAAACCCCAGCATCTGAGAGTCACAAACACCCAGATCATAAAATGATGAGCTGCTAGATTGTTTTCTTTTTTTTCTTTTTTCCTGCTCCCAACACACAGGGTTCTTCCAAACTGGAGAAGGCAGAAATCCTACAGATGACAGTAGATCACTTAAAAATGCTTCATGCCACTGGAGGGACAGGTAAGAACCACTCTTGTGAGAGTATGGGTGAGGTGGAGGTGAAAGCCTGGGAGGAGACTCCTCCAGCAGCCTCAGCAGCACGCAGCATCTTGCTGCTGACACCAACCCCACTGAAACAGCTGCTGCCTGGGAGGATTTTTTGACAGGGGGCAGATGGATGTTTGCTGTCTGTTGTTTCTTATCCAGGTCAGCATCCCCTGCATCCATTTGACAGATGGGGGGGGAGGGATGTGGGACAGGCAGTTCCCCAGACCCACAGGGGTGGCAGCCCTGTCATTGTCACACACCCTGCTAGAAGCTGCTCAGGCAGAGCCATGCTTAGTGCTGCTGCTGAGAAATGGAGCCTGCTTCCAGAGCATGGATATTAAACTCGCTGCCTCCTCCCTGGGATACATTTCCTGCAGAGGCTGAGTTCTGCATGGGGACTCTGCAAATAAACAAGGCTTTTTTTCCCCCTCTCTGTTCCTTTTTTTTTTCTTCTCTGTGTGTGTGGCTCTTGGATGTTATAAGAAGAGAGAGGGAGCCCTGTGCAAAACTCAACAAAGGTCTTATTTGTGCTGAGACTTCAGTACAGACCCTCTGTCCTGTTCCAGTTAACAGGATGGAGATCACAGCTCCAGTAAAGAAGCCTCTGGCTTGCTCACCACACATTTTTTGGCTTACTGGGGACATTGCTGGCATCCAGGCTTTGGTTCAGAGCTGTAACTTGGTCTGGAACATTTGTTTAGATATTCGGTTTGACTGCACTGCAACAAAGAGCTGCATTGTCACGAGAGACCCTGTCAGGCACAGTGGTCCAGCTCTTCACTCTGCTGTGACATTCTCTGCTTTAGTGCTTATGGTCTCATGAAGCTGCAAGCAGGGAGCAGAAGCCTGAAAACCAGCCCTTGGATACATTTTATCTTGTTGATTTCTGTGGCTTTCAGCTTTCTTGGCTGAGTGGTTGTGGTTCTGACACTGTCTTGTGTCCTCCTTCTGTTTGAATGAGGTATAAAGACTGGGAGCCAGGCAGAGGAAGATGCTGCTCATCGAGCTGTCTTGGCCAGATGGTTTTGGTTCTGGCACTGTCTTGCTGTGTCCTTCATCTGTTTGAATTGAGGTATAAAGAGTGGGAGCCAGGCAGAGGAAGATGCTGCTAAGCTGTGTAGAGGAGACTCAGCGTCCTGCCCTTCTGCAGGATGGGCACTGGGCAAGTCCCCATTTCATAGAATCATAGAATGGTTTAGGAAGGGATCTCAAAGATCATCCAGTTCCAAGCAGATGTGCAAAGAGAGACCCAGCACCCATCTAGCCCATGGTCATATCTCCAGCAACAACAGCTGATAGAACCCAGCAGTAAAAATGCCTTTCTTCTTGAGCACAGTTCATGAAGCCTCTTACTCATCTCACATGCTGGACTAAGAGGCTTCACGACCCTGGCAGCTCTATCCCGCCGAGATAACCGCCGGTGCTGCCCTCGGCCACGCAACTGTCCAGTCCCCTCGGACACCCACTTGGCTGCCTGCTGCGGTAATCTCAGGCGGCAGCAAAGTGCCTCAAGTGAAAGACAGAGTGCAGCAGAGAGGGCAGTGACAGCCAAGTGCATTCCTCAGCTCGGCAGGGCCTTCCTCTCACCCCTGGCCTCTCCTTTACAGGCTTCTTAGACGCCCGAGCCCTGGCTGTGGATTACAGGAGCATCGGTTTCCGTGAGTGCCTCACCGAAGTCGTCAGGTACCTGGGTGTCCTCGAGGGCCAAAACGCCGCTGACCCCATCCGGCTGAGACTCCTCTCCCACCTTAATAACTACGTGGCAGAAATGGAGCCTTCGCCTGTGGCCACTTCCCTCCTGCCCATCCAGACGTGGCCATGGTCCTTCCTCCACAGCGCTGCTTGCCCGGTGCAGATCCCCAGGAGGGAGGCTGCTCCGGCGCCGGTTGTTTTGACTGCATCTTCCCTGGCTTACCCGAGCCCTGCCGTGAGGCCAGCGCCGCTTCGCCGCGTGCCCGGCGACATGCTGCCATCCCGGCGAAGCTTCCTGGCCAGCAGGATGGCCTCTTCCAACCGGAGGGGCCGAGGCGTGAGCGCACCCGCGGCCGGAGCGGCCGTGCCCAGGATGCCGTCTCCAGCAGGCGCGTCCAGAGAGGGCTCGTCCAAGAGCAGCCAAATCGCCACCTTCCTCTTCTCGCCAGCCTCTGCCAGCATCCCTGTTCCACCAGCTTACACAGCACCTCCTGCCTTGGGCACTGCCACGCAGGGACCTGGCATCAGGGTCGGGACATCCAGGATCTGCCGCTCCTGGGCGACTGAAATTGGGGCTTTCTGACACCCCCCCCTCAGCCCTGCTTCGGAGACAGGAATCCTTCAGCACTCGTTGCCCCGCAGGCCCAAGAACAAACTCAGCTGAGAAGGAATCTTTCCTGCTTCGCAGAAGCCAAGGATCCATCAAAAAAACTCTCTGTACTCTCCCCTCCCTCCTTGCACCTCCTGACCACCCCACAGCCTGCCCCTCGTGATGCCTGCGAACGTAAATCACATCCAATTCGATGCACTTGTCTGCACAGGCTGTGCTCCAGATCCTTCTGGCGACGAGGGAGGGGGCACAGGCAGATCCCAGCCTCTTCCTCCCCCCCCGCAAACTCCCTCCACAGAGCAGAGTGTTGCTCTCCTTTGGAAAACAGCCAGCCTTGAAATACTGTTTTATTTCCTTGGGGACTCACGAGCTGCCAGGCAGACTTGCTCACGCTGCTTCCCCAGCTGCAGCACCTAATTTTGGTGTGGTGGGACAGACGTGGCTCGACCCTCCCTCCCCAGCACTGTTGGCACCCCCTCCACTGCAGGCTAGAGCTCCCCCACTCCCCACCCCCAAAGCCCCCTTAGTGACCTGCTTGCCTGCTAATCCCTCTGCTTTCCTTGCCACATTGCCAGCTTTTCCCACTTATGTGCCCTTAAGGTGGAGGAGGCAGCAGCTCAGCAGGGCACAGCCCAGCCAGAAACTTGCCATGCCCACGGGGCCTGTGCTGGGTCCCTGCACAGACCGGGCAGGAGCAGCTGCCTGGGCACAGGGAGCCTTCTGCAGCTCTGGCTCTGCACCGAGGTGTAAAGAGGAGAGATGAGGTGAGACAGAGGATTTCAAAGGGATGTCTGCCACGGAGGGGAAGGCTGTGGTGGCCAAAGGGAGAAGAAAAGGCCTGTCCCTCTGCCAGTCTCACTGCTGGAGCTGTCTGTCCTCCATACCCTGCTGAACATCCATGACTGCAAAGGGGGAGAATGGGTCAAACCAGCCTGTGTTTGAAGTGCCTCTCTCATTCTTTTAGCACCACAACCCTCACCCTCTCCTCCCACAGTGCCTCTGTTTTCTTTCTTCAGCACCATGTTTTGGTCTCACATCACTCATCCCTCTCCTTGGGCCCAGACCAAACCCCATTGAGGTTGCAGACTTTGGCAAGCTCTGGGTCTCCACTTGTCCTGATTCCCAAGAGCTTTTTCTGCCTTGGCCTGCATGCCCCTAGACAATGCAGCAGATACACCTCTGCTCCTCCAGCTGTCCTCCCCTCCCCTCTTCTTTGAGTGTAAAGGAACAGAAACTTGAAGCTCTCAAGCCACCCTCGTTCTGTGTCACATCCCTAACTCCCATGGTGGCCAGGGCAGGGTGTCCCAATGCTCTCCCTCATCTGAACACCTCTCATTCCCTGCATCTGTGCCTTGACAAGCAGAATAGCCAGGATCTAGTTGTTGCACACCCACCACAAGAAGTCTCATCCACCTCTGCAGCACTGTGACATGAGAGAGGAGTGTGGAAAGGTCAGCACAAAGAAAGGTGAAAAAGAGGCAGAAGGAATGGGAGAGGTTCCCCTCATGCCCCAGATCAAACATGCAGCTGGTCAGACTCCCTGCAGATCCTTGCTGGGATGGGACCGGAGGGAATGGACTGAAACTTGAGGAGGGAAGATTTAGACTGGAGATTAGGAAGAAATTCTTCTCAGTGAGGGTGGGGAGACACTGGAACAGGTTATCCAGAGAGGTTGTGGATGACCCCTCCCTGGCGGTGTTCAAGCTCAGGTTGGATGAGGCCTTGAGTGCCCTGTACTAGTGGGAGGTGTCCCTGCCTGTGGCAGGGGGTTGGAACTGGCTGATCTTTGAGGTCCCTTCCAACCTTACCATTCTATGATTCTATGCATCCTGCATCCACAACCTCTCTGGGTGTCCCTGCTCATGGCAGGGGAGTTGGAACTGGATGATTTTTAAGGTCCCTTCCAACCCAAACCATTCCATAAATCTGTGCATCCCAACTGCCATGTGCACATCCATGGGTCTGCTGTTGTGGGTCCCTCCCAGCTGCTCTTAACACACAGAAATGCCTCCACTACTTCTCCTCACCCTTGTCCTTGAAGTGCCAGAATCAGCCAGGAACAAAATCTTCCCTTTTAATACAGTCAGAGAGGAGGTCCTCGTGGCCCCACACAGTTCCTGTGCTGCTGGCATGCTAGAGCTCACAGCTTGTAGCCCTGCCTCACCTCACGCTGTGCAGAGCTGTTAGATTCACGAGCTGGGACATCCAGCAAAGGTGTCAAATAAAGTCTTTCAAACCCCTGTCCTGCCTGGTGATGGGAATCTATTTGGCTGCTCCTGAAAAGCTTGAAAAGAAGGTAAGATGCAGCTCGTAAGGTTAAGATCCCTGTGGGTGGTTTTCATTGCCACTGCTCTTAGTGGCAGCTTTGGTCCCATGACTTTCTACTTTGCAAGACACTTGGTAAGTTAAAATCAGCAGTGCCTGCCCTGACTTGCACTAATCCATGGCTGGAGAACAAATAATTTCTTTTAGCTACTCAGTGTCCTCAAAAATGTCAGGGAACAAATCAGGTCCAGCAGCCAGATGCCAAGGGCTCGCCTCAAGCCTCCAGACCCTGTGTGAGCAGCACCAGAACAACCTCTGCTGCATCTCACTGCCGGGAAATGCTTTGGACTAAACAAAGAGCTACAGCTGAGGGCTCGTCTCTGTTTTGAGGATAGCACCAGTAAATGATCCTCCTCGTGAATGATGCTGGGAGAATTTTCTGGGGAATGGTGGGAATTCAGCTTCCTTTCCCATAACTCCTTCTCACTCCAAAATGCCTTTCAAAACCGCCCATAAATCCCTTGCCTTAAGTGCTGCGCTGGGAATCGCTGGAAGGGAGCAGCTGCAGCTGCGATGGGGGTAAGGCAGCATCCATCTGGAAGCAGAGAGAGAAACTTCAAGAGCAATAATGAGGCTATTGATGATGGATTGGTCATCCCACTGGTGCCTGGGCTGCCCTGACCAGGCTGGAGGCAGCGATGGGAGCTCAGTGCTCTGGCGTGGCCTTGGCCAAAGTGAGAGGGGAACCAAATTGCCCTCTGTGGGAGGCAGGCATACAAACCAAGCCCGCAGGCTGCACTGCTGAAACAAAACAGAGACAGTGGGGAAGGGAAAAAGAGAAAGCCAAGCCCTGCTTCCTGATCTCTGCTGATCAAACAAGAGCTGGGGAGGGTGGGAGAGCAGCGGGTTCAGGCGTGGGGAGCAGAGCAGCAGCCCCAGACTGCAGCTCAGTTTGGGTTGTTTTGTTTTTTTTTTTCCCAGGGTTTTCCAGGGTTTTCTTTCTCCTAAACTTCTGGCAACTTTTGATCTACCCTGTAGGGGAAATCCCCAGGCTCTCCACGCACTTTTTTCATCCTTGCTCTTCAGGCAAAAACAAAACCACAGGGAGGAGGCCTGGGGGAAGGTGTGGGCTGTGCTCAGCACAGGCTGGCTTGGGGTTGCTCGGTGCCACGCAGCGGTGTTAGAGCTCTGGTAGAGCAAACAGGGTCCTGCTGAACAAGCCTTCCCCTGCTCCTCCGAGGGAAGAAGGTTCCCTCTCCAGGCTATGGGGGGTTTGCTAAGCAGCAGGTGCTTTAGAAGCGAGTGGCTCCTGTTCTCCCAAATTCTTCTGTGTGAGAAGTGTTGCCTGGTTCTGCTGCTGCTGTCGCTTGCCCTGGGTGCCAGGCTCAGTTGCTGCTGGGTTTGCTGCTCCTGGTGCAATCTCTACCTGCCCTCTGCTGGTAAAATCCCAGAGCTGAAGAGGAGGAACCCAAAGTCAGGGGCAGCCTTTGGTCGAGAACTTGTCATCCGTGCTGAGAAATGGATGATCTTTAATGATGGCCACCAGTGACTGAGGGACCGCAGCAGAGCAGCTTGGGAGGCCTCTGGGTGAGAGATCTCTCACCCCCATCACCGATGGGGATCACAGGATCCCAGGCTCACAGGATGTCAGGGGCTGGAAGGGACCCAAAGAGCTCATCCAGTTCAATCCCCCTGCCAGAGCAGGAGCAGACAATGCAGCTCAGGGCACACAGGAACACATCCAGACAGGCCTGGAAAGGCTCCACACAAGGAGACTCCACAACCTCTCTGGGCAGCCTGTGCCAGGGCTCTGGGACCTTTCCAGCAAAGAAGTTCCCCTTGTGTTGAGCTGGAACCTCCTGTGCTGCAGCTTCCATCCATTGCTCCTTGGCCTATCCCAGGCAGCAGTGAGCAGAGTCTGTTTTCCTCCCTGACCCCCAGCCCTCAAATCTTTCTAAACATTTATTAAATCCCCTCTCAGTCTTCTATTTTCCAGACTAAGCAGCCCCATGTCCCTCAGCCTCTCCTCCTCAGGCAGTGCTCAGTTCCCTCAGCATCCTCGTAGCCCTCCCTTGGACTCTCTCCAGCAGATCCCTGTCCTTCTGCAACTGGGGAGCCCAAAACTGAAGGCAGTACTCAAGGTGAGGTCTCACCAGGACAGAGGGAGGAGAACCTCCCTTGATCTGCTGGATGCACTCTTCTTAGTGCACTTCAGGCTCCCATTTGCCTTCTTGCCCACAAGGGCACATTGCTATGCCATGGATGTTATCCACCAGCACTCCCATGTCCCTCTGCACAGGGCTTCTCTCCAGCACATCACCTCTCATGGTGATGGACTAGCAAGAGCATAGAATCATGGAATTGTTTGGGCTGGAAAAGACCTCCAAGATCACTGAGTCCAACCACAGAATCACAGAATGGCTCAGGCTGGAAGGCATCTCAGTGCTCATCTACTGCAACCTTCCTGCCATGGGCAGGGACACCTCTTAACCAGCCTCAACTGCTCAAGTCCTCATCCAACCTGGCCTTAAAACACCCCCAGGGAGTAGGCATCCACAACCTCTCTGGGCAGCCTGTGCCACCCTCACATTGCAGCTCTGCTGCTCTCCATTATTTTGCTGTCACAAAGGGGGAGGCACCGCAGCCCGTTTTTAGGGTAACATCACAGCCCGCTTCAAATGCCAATTCAAAGTAGCAGTCACAGCAGAGCAGCCTCTGCAGGCTCTGTCCCTCGTAACAGGACGTCCACCGAAGGCCACTGGTGAATCACTGAGTCCCGAGTCCTCACGCTCCGCTGGAGACGCTGGAAATAGACCACGCTGGGTGTCCCCTGCCGAGCCTCTCGGGCGCGACGCTGCGGGACAGCGGAGGGCAGTGAATCCCTCGGTTGTTTTCCAGCAGCATTCGGAGCTGTTCAACCCTCACCCTGGGAAGAGGCACTGACAGTTTGCTTCCCCGGGGGAGGACAGCCAAGACCCTTGGTCCTGCTCCAGGGCAGTCCATGATGGGAGCTGGCGCAGTGCCGGGGCCGCCGCAGGGGCTCACACTGGAGGCAGAAATACATTCGGCAGAGGAGGAGGCTGTGGGAATGGCTCCAGCCATGGCCGGTCCTCATCTCGCTGCCAGAGACACCTCCTAAAATATAGATTGGAGTGGCAAGAAAAGCGATCCCATAGGAACTACTCATTCTCCTGACACATTCCTCTCCTCATCCTGCTCCTTGCCCTGGTCCCACCCGCTTGGTCCTGCTCCCTCCATGAGGCTCCCTGGGGCATCATGTGGTGGGACTGAGCTGCCCTGTGAGACCTTCACATGCAGAGGATGGGGATGGGAAACAACCCCGAAAAGACCCTTCTGGGAGGTGCTGCTGTGTGTGTGTGTGCCCCTGCCCGTTGCCAACAGAGAGGACTGTTTTGTCCTGAATCTGGCCCAACGACTCCATGCAGGGACAAGACTTTGGTGCCACTTGAGCTGCCATGGAGAGACTTTTTAGGCTGCCAGGTCTAAAGCTTTGTTCCATTCCCCCTCTGTAGGACTAGGGAGAATGGAACAAAGCTAGAAATGGGTAGATTCAGTCTGGATGGTAGGAAGATGTTGTTCAGCATGAGAGTGATGAGAGCCTGGCAGGGGTTGCCCAGGGAGGTGGTGGAAGCCTCATCCCTGGAGGTGTTTAAGGCCAGGCTGGATGAGGCTGTGGACAGCCTGAGCTGGTGTGAGGTGTCCCTGGGCATGGCAGGGGGTTGGAACTGGCTGATTCTTGTGGTCCCTTCCAGCCCTGACTGATTCTGTGATTCTATGGTTCTATGATTCTGTGATTCTATGATGCTGTGATTCTATGATTCTATGGTTCTATGATTCTGATTCTGTGATTCTATGATGCCCTGATGCTGTGATTCTATGATTCTATGATTCTGTGATTTGCAGGTGGACTGAGCTGGTACACTGTACACTTGTCCTCCAGACACCACCTGGGTACCACCTTCCACGGCAGCCAGACTGATCTGAAGGATTTGAAAGCTGTGGTCCTTGTTTATTGGAGTAGTTACTCGTTTGTGAGAGGCAGAATCCCCAAGAGGTGAAGGGTAGAGCTTGTTGGGCAGCCTAAGGCAAAGCAGGTCTCAGTGAGAGGGCAGTCCCTGCCCTAGTCCTGCTGGACGCACTCTACGTGCCAGGGCTTGGCGCACATCAGGAGGCCAAAGCTACCCAGAAGGGCTCACGCCGCCATCTTCCCCAGGAGGGTCGTCAACCCGCGACCCCAAANGCCGCCGCCTCTCCGCTCGCAGGGTCGCTACGCGTGAGTCGGTGTCGGGCCCAGCGCTGCCCCGGGCCGGGATTGTGGGGCAGGGAGGGGAAAGCGTGGGGCGAGCCGGGTGAGAGCGGCTCCGGCCCGTTCCCTGCAGGCCGCCCCTTGGCGCTCAGCGGCCGCCGCTTGGTCTTTATTGCCCTGCTGGGGCCGATCTGGTTTATATATTTATAAACGATAAGCCTAGCACCGAAGAGTTAATTCTAAAAGGCAGGTTGGTAGAAATCTCTGTTCCTGAGAGGATTATTATTTATCTATTCTTTCTTTTCCCGTAGTTTGCTTTATTATTATTTTTTACCTCAGAGGATCCCTGGGCCTCCGCTTCGGCGAGCTGAGGCTAAATTCGCCTCTCAGAGCAAATCCAGGAACGTGGCTTTGGGGAGATAGGGAAGGCTTTTGCCTCCGAAACGCTGAGGAACTGAGAGCCGGCGTCTGAATTTTGGCTTCCAGTCCCAGCCCCCCTCTCTTAGAAGCTGAACTTAGGGATTTGAGGGTTTGGTTTGGTTTTGTTTGTTTTTTTTTTTTTTTTTTTTCCTGATTTCAGGCCTTAACCTCCCCCTCCAGCGTCCCTCTGCCCCGGGGCCTGGCGTGGCTCGCAGCCACCCCCCCCAGTATTCCCCAACCAACCTCCTGCCGCCCCCCTTCTTTCAAGCCCTTTCTGCAGACCTCTGCTTAGTGAGTCTTTTAAATAAGATTTTGATTCCCATCCCCCTCCCAGTTTAAATATTTTTTTAAAAGCCTGACTTAAACCCCCAAGAACAAAACCCCTCTTAGTTTCGGGTGCGGGCACGTGTTTGGGTGGAAGATGAATGCGGCTGCCAGCAGCTACCCGATGGCATCGCTGTACGTGGGTGACCTGCACCCCGATGTCACCGAGGCCATGCTCTACGAGAAGTTCAGCCCTGCGGGGCCCGTACTTTCCATTCGGGTCTGCAGGGATATGATCACTCGCCGGTCTCTCGGCTATGCCTACGTCAACTTCCAGCAGCCAGCAGACGGTAAGTGACATATGCAAGCACACGTCCAGCTTTTTACTTCCCTTCCCACTAAAGCCACTCCACTCTTGCTGTGCTCTGCCATGTGTTAGTTGCAGGCTAAGTGCGCCCTTTCAGCCTGGCTTTTGAAACAGGAATTTATTTATTTATTTTACAACTCTCTGTCCAAAATATTCTGCACATCTTCTTGGTGATGCCTAATGACAGGGCAGGAGGCAGTGGGTGGAAGCTGAAGCATAGGAAGTTTCCTTTAAACACGAGGAGGAATTTTTTCATGTGTTAGTTGCAGGCTAAGTGCTCCCTTTCAGCCTAGTTCTTGAAACAAGAATTTTTTTTTTTTTTCAACTCTCCGTCCAAAATACTCTGCACATCTTCTCAAGTGATGCCCAATGACAGGGCAAGGGGCAGTGGGTGGAAGCTGAAGCATAGGAAGTTTCCTTTAAACACGAGGAGGAATTTTTTCATGTGTTAGGATTTTTTTTGTGTCTTAGTTGCAGGCTAAGTGCTCCCTTTCTAGTGCTTATGAAACAGGAATTTATTTATTTTTTTACAACTCTGTCCAAAATGCTCTGCACATCTTCTCCGTGATGCCCAGTGACAGGGCAAGGGACAGTAGATGGAAACTGAAACATAGGAAGTTTCCTTTAAATGTGAGGAGGAATTTTTTCACCGAGGGTGACAGAACACTGGAACAGGCTTTCCAGGGGGATTGTGGAGTCTCCCTCTTTGGAAATAGTCAAAATCTGCCTGGTTGTGTTCCTGTGTGATCTGGTCTAGGAGATCCTACTCTGGCAGGGGAAGTGGATGAGCTTTTGAGGTCCCTTCCAGTCCCTGACATTCTATGATTATTCTGTGATTATCTTGGTAACATCTCTGATAAATGGACCTATTTATTTGTCCTCCTCCTGATATTAAACTTTGAAGACTTTTGTTCCTTGCATAACAGAATAATCTCCACGGTGTTCCTCTTTGTTCTCATGTAGGTTTGGGCTATCTGTGCAGTCAGTCCTGGCAGAAGTTCAGAGTAGGCAGCCCAGGTTGAATGTTCAGTTTGGTTGAGCCTCTGGCTGCACACCTCCTCCAGTTTAAGCTGGTGGGCTGCAGGTTCCTGTGTTTGTGCAGGCAGCTGGATGGGTTTCCCAGTCTGAGAAGTGCTATTTTTGTGTTAATAGGAAAGAAAATGAGTGTTCAAGGCATGGGAAACCAGACTGATTTGCTCTTACCAGACTACTTTTTTTTTTCTTCATGCTTTAATGTGGTTCCTGCTCAATTCCAGAGCTAGAGCAGCAGTAACATGTGAAAGATGAGACAGAAGAGGTCATTTTGGATCATGCCTTTTCTGGAAGAAAAATGGGTCAGCATTTTCTGCCCTAGTTTCCAGAGCCTCTGCTTGTTTCCTGGTGTGAGTTTATTACTCTGTGCTGTGATCTAGCAGTTATCTACATGTGACAGAGGCATTCAAAAGATAAATGAGAGCAGACACTTGAATTCAGAATCCATTCTCCACAGCAGCAAATGAACTTCCTTTTAGATTTTCCTGCTTGACACTTCTGCAGACAGCAGAGAGTGATGCCTTTGCACAGGGTAATTGTACCAGCTCTGGATCAAAGTGTGTAGAAAACAAATGTGGTGACAAAATAGGACTCCTGCAAGCCAGCAGAGTCTCTGGGATGAATCTGTTGGCTGGAAATGATTGGGGTTTGTGTAGTCTGTTATGAGGAGGTGCAGTCCTAGCTTCCATACTCTTCCAGGTCAGGCTGCCTTCTGCATGCACTCCTTGGGATGTGGACTGAGCAGATTGAGCACTTCTGCTCCTTCCTCTTGATAAAAATCTGGCTTGCCCCCCCTGTGCATCATTTATCATTCATAATACTCTCAAAAGTCCTTTTTCTGCAGGCTAACTAATGTGTGTGTGTGTGTGTGTTAAGCCTTCTCAATGAGAAGGAAAGAACCTCAGAGCCTGTACACATGCTCCTCTTCTGCTCTGATGAACCTTTCTGCTCTAAATTCTACTTGCAGAACCACCCTGTGCAGGGTAACCAGGGCTCACTTGCCTTTCTTCTACCCTATGATCTCAATTTTGCAGGATCAGAGAAATAAAAACAAGCAGCAGCAAGAAAACCAAGAAGGAACTTGTAACTCAGGTTAGATAAATGCTGGGGAGAGAGGTGTGGTGCAAAGGATAAAGCCCTCTTAAAGTAAAGGAGATCTGTTTAGTTGTTGTGATGTTAAAAGGGAAATGTGGCTTGTCCCATCAGCTTGCTTCAGCAGGAAACAAGTTCTGCTTCTGACACAGATGGGAAGTGGCCTTTCAATATGTTTCCAGACAATCTCTTACGGTGATAAATACACAGGAGTTTGAAGGGAGGTTGCATCATTCTGGCCTCCTGGTGAGGCAGCAGACATTTTTGGAAGTCCCAGCACTTGAAGTGATACTTTGACAAAGTGGTGTCCTATTACAGACAGGTCTTAGAAGGTCAAGTGGTTTAAACCTAATCATTGAGGTAATATTGGGAAGGAGAAATAGGCAAACTCTTCCTGCCCTCAGAAAGAGATCTAGTCTGAAATGCCTCTGATTCCCTCTGCAGCATGTCTTGGCATGAAAACCCCAGCTACTGTACTGAATGTGATACAGCACAGCAGGGTTCTGGAGAGGTGAGCCTGTTGGTGGTGTGTTGTGGTCTCTCCAAAACAGGCTTCAACGTGAAGAACAGAACTTTTAGTGCCCAGTGCAGAAATTTTGGTTGTTTTTGAGGTGCCTTGCATGAGGGCTTTTCAGTAGAAGGAATCTGTGTTTTCTTCCAGGAATGGATAGTCAGGAATGCATTTGGACTTCATAGAATAGCTTAGGTTGGAAGAGGCATTGAAGATCATCCAGCAGCAAGACCTTTTGCTAGACCAGGTTGCTCAAAGCCTCATCCAGCCTAGTCTTAAACACCTCCAGGGAGGGAGCATTCATGACTAAGGGGGTAACCTGTTCCAGTGCCTCACCTCCCTCACTGTCACACCTTGAATGTGCTCTGTACTTCCAAAGCTCCTGTGTCCAAGCTGGCTCAAAACTTGGCATTTGTCTTTACACTTTTGTGAGCTGATGGAGTGTGCTTGCCCCTGGAGGGGCCTGCTTTCTGGGTATATGTTGTCTTACTGCTAGTCTAAGCAGAGAGGTGGGTTTTTTTTTGTGAAAGTAAGCTTTGCTGTCTCCAGTTTGGGATAATAACCAGTGAATCTGCCACACTGTGATAGGCAAATTAAGGAAATGCTTCATGTTCTGGCTAGCTCAGCCTCAGCTCTGGTTGTGAATATTTATCCTTTGTGACTGTGAAGAAAGTAAACAAACTAAAGTCAATTGAATGGAAAGAAAAGCTGAATTTTCTCTTTTTTTTCTGTGTGTTCCTCATGCAATTTAATTGCATTCCAAGATTTCATAACGTTGACAGTTGTGACATGACAGCTCAGACAGTGAAGCAGAGAAACTTGAATGTGGCTATGGAGAAAGTGTTCTGCAAGTACAGAGCAAACAGATGATTTCCCAAGCCAAGAAGGAACCCAGAGCTGGCATTACAGAAGTGTCTGAAGAAAGGTTTAGGAGAGCATTGATAAACTTTTGTTTTTTTTTTTCTTAGAGAAGACAATGTAAGAGTAGAGCTATGTAGCATATGTGCAGGTGTGGAGCTAAAAGTTAGAAATGCCTCATTGCCAACAGGATTTTGTTCTGACTTCAACAATCAAGGAATTTAAGTCTCTTCAGAAGGGCTTCCATTCGTGCTGGGTGCTTTTGTTGTTGGGTCTCTCTTAGTGACTTTAGGGAGAGCTCAAAGGCTTACAGAGCAGCCATCTTTGCAGGGTAGAACTCCTCGTGCAGAGTTCCTCACGGGTGAATCTTGCTGTCTGCCTGTGGTTATCTGCCTTTCTGCTGCTCACATCTCTTTTTATGTTGTCTTTATGTTGCAGAGCTAACACAATGCTGGGATTAGCATCAGGGAACCTGTAAAGGGAGAATAATTACTTCGAGGCCTGAGGCAAGGAGTGTTCATCAGCTTTCCCAATCTAGAAGGCTATAGAAGAGGAATGAAAAGGAAGTCTGGAAGGGGTTAAGAGTGTGTAGAATGTTATATGAGTTGAGCCTACTGGAAGGATGACAGGAACCAGTGGGAGAGAAACAGATACAGGAACTGAAATGGCTGAAGCTTTGTGGCTTCAACAGAAGAAAACGAGAAGGTGTTTGCTCAGATTAAGGAAATGAATCAGATGTGCTTACTCTGAGTCACTCACATCACTCATGCTGATCCTTTACAAGTTCTCTTTAGGTCCTGGTGTAATGTTGATTGCATTTCCACCCCTGGGTATGGCAGCCCTTCCTCAAACCAGGCAATCCACCTGGGGCAGCTCGCTTAAAACCCAGTGCTTGCAAGAAGTGTCTGAGTGAATTGCAAGCAGAGTGTAATAACAGAGTGGAGTACCAACAAGCTATTGAACAGTGCAATAGTATCTGCTTAAAAGCATCTCCTTGGAGGAAGCTTGAAAGAACTGGGAGTAAGTTCACAGCTAGTTTGTGTCTTGGTAGCTGCTGCAGAATGTTTCACAGCTCCCTCTGGTTGCCTGCTCCTGCTACATCTGCTTGTCACCTTTCAGCAGGAGCCCTGCTTCTGCTGCAAATGGTTATATACAGCAGGTTTGTGTCCTTGCCAACACATACTTCTGGAGGACCTCTCCCTGCTATAAATAAACACTGCCAAATTTGACAAGCTGCACCAAGTTGCCTGCTGAACTGCCTACTAGGAATGGACTACAGGGAGAACCTGGGTTGCAGAGGAATCATTTTAGCAGGGCAGTTAATTGCATTTAACACCTTTGAACAGAGTTAAGAGTCCTAGCAAGTATAACTTTGAGGTTTTTGGAAGCTTGTCTACTTCAGGAATGAAATCCAGCAGAGCTTCTTTCTTTCCCAGCTGGGTGTGTATGTGTGAAGGACTGAGGAAAATAGCCATGGCACCAGTTCAATTCCAAAAGCAACAACAACAACATCAAAACTCCACATTTCAAAGCACATGGAAAATTCGGAGAAACTTTCACACAGTGCTTGAACTTTGGGAGTGCAGAAGACTCTTGCAGGCAATGTTGGAGTTCCTAGAGGTAGTTCTGTGAAATGCTGAGCAGTTCCTCTGGTTGTACCAGCAGAGTCACATGGGGAAAAAAAAGAAATGTTGGAACTGGCACTTTCATTGAATTTACTGCTCCTGAAATCATCTCAGCAACTAGCAGTTGGTGAAAGTGGCCTGGAGGAGCTAAGCCAAATCAATTGGGAAAACTCAGCTTCTGCCCTATTAATATTCCTTGATTTTAATACATGCCTATCCCTCTCTTTCCCTGCTTCATGCTGGGAATTAACAGTCTTTCTGTTTTCTCTGCTCACACCATGCTGGGAGTGTTTTCTGGCACAGAAGAGTCCCAAGCATCTTGGTTTTATGAACAAGATCCCAATGTGTGTACGTAATGATCCTTTTAATATAGCAGGAGGCAGCAGAAATCAGAAAGAGATCGG
>VWYK01072836.1:3527-39019 GCA_013399775.1 Semnornis frantzii | reverse complement strand
TGGTGCTTAGGGATATGGCTTAACCAAGGACTTGGTGTTAGGTTAATGATTGCACTCAGTGATCTCAAAGGTCTTTTCTAATCTGGGCAATTCTGTGAAGTACAGGGGAATGATCACAGTAGGGACTCCTGCTGGCCACACTATTGCTGGTACAGGTCAGAATGCTGTTTGTCTTCTTTAGCACCTGGGAAGACTCTNATGCTGTTTGTCTTTAGCGCCTGGGAAGACTCTAGCTGGTATTCGGCCAGCTGCTTACTGACATCCCCAAGTCATTTTCCACTGGGCACCTTTCCAGTTACTCTGCCCCAAGGCTGTAGTGTTACATGTGGTTGTTGTGACCAAAGTGCAGGACCTAGACTTGGCCTCGTTGAACCTCATCCCATAGGCCTCAATCCATCAGTCCAGCCTATTTGGATTTCTCTGTAGAACCTTCTTACCCTTAAGCAGATTAATACACCTGCCCAACTTGATGTTGTCTGCCAACTTCCTGAGTGTGCCCCCAGATCACCTTGTTCAAATAATTTCAAAAGATATGAAAGAGAACTAGATAAAGAACCCACTGGTTTGTAGGTTGTTTCCTGTGTATTGCTCCACCCTGCTCCTCCTGCATGGTAGTATTATACTTTTCTTTGATCAGAGTTTCATATTATACAAAAAGTGTTGGTTAAGAATCCCTAAAAAATCCATCCATTACCTGAACTGATACAGGGAATTGAAAACTTGACAAGGACGTGGATGAGTGAGATTTTCTCTGCTTTATCTCACATTCTGACAACATAATATCTCACTTAACATTTCTCCAACCATTTTCCTTTTTATTTATTTTTTTTTTTATTGGAATAGCACTTTCTACTGTTCATTATTCAGCCCTGGTTCTTGAACTTAATTTATCTGGAAAATGCTATGTATAGTAGATTTTGTCACCTCTCTGACCACCCTCTCCCTTGTACTTATACATGTAATAAAGCAGCGCAGATACAACCCTCTGCTAGCCTCAAGAGATACTGCATATTGACTTTTCATCCTAACCTTTGTCTTCTTTTAGTTAGTTTTTAATCTAATTAATTTGTTTATCACAGTATAAGCAGGAGTGTTTTCTTCTATATTTCTGGCATCTGTCTGTAGTCACAAAGGCATTTGATCCTTGTAGCAGCTTTTGATTTTCTTTTGTGTATAATGTATAAAGAAACCTCCACAAAACACAGTACCTCTACAAAACTTTGCTGGAGCACACTTCAGCCTTCTGCTGCCTATTTATGTGAAGAGTACATCTAAACAAGTGGTACTAAATATGCTTTCAGTTATGTGTTAGGCAGCCTACAGCCCTGAGAGCATGGGTCTGCGTGACTGGTCAGACAGAGGCACAGCAGGAGGTTATCTGAAGTTGGTTAAAAGTCAGCATGTGTATTTATTGCTAGGCATTCTCTCCTGTCTCATCTTCCTTGGGATGCTCGTGGATTTGGCATGGTCCCCAAGCCAATTTGACAGCATCTAAATTCTCTGCTCCCCTCTAGTCCGCAGCTCCAAACGCTCCTGATGCATTTTTTTCCCCTCCCGATGTGCTTTTCCTTTCCTTGGACCATGCAGACAGCACCAACCCTGTAGTGTGGATCTTTGAGTCTTTCAGATCCTCTTCCTAGAGCACGGGAGCCATCTAGCAGAGGGCTAGATTGGTATTTTTAGTGGCTTTATTTTTGTTAAAGAAAGAAAAAACTGTACTATTAAAATTGGACACATTTTCTGTGCTCTGGTAACTGCTGTGCCCTGGCTGGGAAATTATTTCTTTGGCTTGTCTTGAGCGCAGGGAGAAGCACTGACAGAAGCCTACCAGAAATACTCAAGCTTAAGGAGACCACTTTCCTCCCAGCACTTTGATGTATGACTTTCTATAACCTCCTCCCAGCCCTTTCATATATCCCACAGGATAGCTCAGTCCCAGAATTCAGGGCTGGAGTTACCCTAAAGTCATAAGTTATTAACCAATGCTATATATAAGATTCTAAATTAAAACAAAACCAACCAACCAAACAAACAACATTGTCCCCTTGATCTCTACTTCCTCTACCCACCCACCATCCTCACAATCAACTCCTCCTGTTCCTTTTCTAACTGAAGTTTTAAAAATGTCCTTGCAGATGGTTATGAGGTAAGGGGGTGGCAGACAGCTGGGCCAGAGTGCCTAGGAGAAGAGGGAGGGAACGGCTGAAAACAAGAAGGGAGAGGGAAGGCACTTGAGAGCCTGTAAAACTCATCAGAATGGCCAGCAGCAGCAAATGCCAGGGGACAGCAGAGGAGAGCCAGATCCCCTGTCACGGGGTGAGCAACAGGAGAGTAACTGATTATTGTAATTATTTGCAACCCCTTTTAGCAGAGAAGAACTAACTGGCAGTGCCATTTATTCCCAAGCATTCTTCCCTAATAATACCCTTAATACAGCCTGTTCCATGGCTTTTGTGAAGCATGTTTTTCATCTTCAAACTCAATTTCATTTATTAGAGACTCTACCGTATGTGACACTGTGCACACAGCGAGTTGCAGCAAGGATTCCTTTTAATTATTATGTATTACCAGGAGGTACAGTGTGTTTGTGCCTGTGGGCGAAAGGGTGAGCAAGAGGTGTTACCTATTTTGCTCCCAGGTCACGTCCCACAACTGTGAGGTGATGGGGCTTGCTGAATTGCATTTTAAATATGGATTTCGGGATGTTTGGTGGCTGTCAGTGCCTTGTGCCAGTCATAGCACAGGGAGAAGTTCTCCAACCAGTGAGCGCTCGTGTGGCTGCAATAAATAGTCTGAGATAACAGACACCTCTCTCAAGTTTTTGTTAGAAAGTCAGCCAGAGGACTCTTCTCTGGGCAGTGACTAATGATATTTGAATGCTGCTCTTTATGCAAGTGTGATAATATATGGGGCTTTTTTTCCAAGTGGAAATGAATTTGTTGTGTGACAAGTTCAAATATCATTTCAGTTGAATCTTTGAAGGAGGAACAGAAGCTGGACTCAGGAATTGTGTTTTCTAAGCTGACTCCAATTTTTTATTTTCCTGAGCTGGAAATTTTTTCTTGCCTTCACACAGAAAAGAGGAGGATTTCTACCCTGCAGTTCTATGTATACCACTGGCTTTCTGCTCACTGGTGTGATGTAGGTGTGGAAAGTATAAGCTGGAACATAACTTGAATTTGAATAATTAATCTTATTTGAGCGAGTTTGCCTTTTATTGTTTGTTTGTTTGTTTGTTTTCTTAACTCAATGTGGCCATTGTGAATGTTTACTCTGATAAAATTGTGTGATGTGGAAGGGAGCAATGCAAAAACCTGAAAGATATTGATAAATTTAAAAAAAAAAAAGTGGAGAATGAAAGAAGCTTTAGGAGTTGACTGTGGAAGGAAGACATCACAAGAATAGTCTAAAGGAATTTGTGTATTTCCTTCTTACTTACATACAGCAACTTTAGAGTCAGTGTTGTGTGCTTTGAGCAGTGTAGGAGGCAGAGCAAGAATTTGCAGGAGACACAACTCATGGTGTTATGGGGGGAAAATTGGGTTGATATATTTTCATCTTCCTAATGCTGTTGCAGACTTAAGCTTTAAGTGCCCACTGATACTTAGGGATGCTACGAAGGTTTTTTGCATCCCTGGAAAAGTCAGGAGCTCAGAAGATATTGAAGAGATTAACTTACTCTGGGTTGCTGTGAATGTCATCTAGAGCTGGACTGGTGGACATTGTTTCCTGGACTGTGTTTAGTACAAGATCCCTTAGCTGGTGGTGGGGAAGAGCAGATATTATTCTACTCTGCAGTCATGGAGTTTTGCTGTCTGGACCTTTTCCAAACCTAAAGACAACTATCAGTAGTCCATAACAAATAAAAATGCAATATTTGACAGCCATGCTTAGTAATATTTGTTATTAAACCTTTTCTGAAAACGATTAAGGGAATTCATTACAGGAGTGTTTGTTCTTTGACAGTGTGGGTGTGTTAATATCAATGCCAAGGAAGATGTGACCCATAGTAGATGAAGAGAAATCTCTACTATTTTCCAGCTAGGCCTAAATACTAGTTGCAGAGAAGTCATAGGAATGTGACTTTCATCATATCCTGTACATACCATGGGATATTTAGGCCAAAACTTTCTGTCAGTGGCTCTTGAGCCACTTTGACTGAACCAGTTGCCAACACCTCCCTGTCCTTTGCATGTAGACAAACCTCTGTAAGAAGGTAATAAACTGCTTCTCAGCACTCACTTGACAGGATTATTTTACTGAACTCGACACCTGTAAAACACAAGCTCTGGGAAGACAACACCTATTTAATGGCAACAGAATCAACCTGACACAAGTAATAGTATGTCAGGAGTATTAGAGATACAGGGTCTTAGTATGTATTTATAAGGCTCAGGCATAAATGTGCCTATGTCTTGGAGAAGACAGCATCTGCTTATTAAAAAACATACTTCTGTTGAATTTTGGACTGCTGAGTAGTGACAAAAAATCTTTCATATTACTAAAAAGTAGATGAGTTTATTTGGCAGCAATGGAGTAAATAATGTGAGACTGACCAGAAAATTCTACAGAGCTGGTGTTGCTCAGATAATGTTTTTAAAAATCTTTTAATATCATCAAATAGTTACACTGAAAATTCCCATAGAGAAATTCCTAAAAGGCATTGTTTGCACTGTAACTGTGGCATCAACATTTTAGTAGAGCTGGTAGAAAAAGAAGGTTTAGAATTTGCTTTGGAAAGAATGGCATGTTGGATAAAGGTCATGTATATGCATACAAACGTTGTTTTGTCTTGATCTTACTTCAAAAATTGGAAAAAAATATCAAATACAAAGATTTTCAGTTTCATTTTCCACTTTTGTTTTCCTGTTTTGTTTCACACTGACATACTGAAACTTTTCAGTGAAAAAAATTGACAAACCCAAACCAAACCTGACTTTAATCTTACAAGACAATGAAAAAGTTGCTATATTTTTGGGTGGTGATCACTTTGAGCAGTCTACATTTCAAAGAGAAAATGGTACTGTCAATGAAAAAGGACTTCTCTGTCCTTTCTCCATGTACAGATAACTGAAGGAAAGCTGAGATTGTGAGTTGATGTGAAACTGAGGTGGTGTGTTCTCAAAAGCTAGAGTAATGACTGTTTACTTCTTAAAGACCTGTGATTGCTCAGCATGCTTGATCAAAACCCAGCCCAACCTGCTTTGAATGACAAATTGATTGTTTGCACATTTTTGACAATGCAGCAATTTGTCTCCTTGAGTATAGCACTCTAATGAGGGGGCATTTAGCAGTGGGGAATCAGCAATGCAGCTCTTCCTCAGGCTGAGGTTTGGCCTGGTAGCTGTGGCACTCTGCTGCAGAGCTGCAGAATCTGTGGTGGATACCCATTCCCAGCAGTATGTATGCACTGCTTCCTCAACCTGCACTTCAGAGAACTCTTTGTCACCTGCCATGTGGCTGATTTTAGAATGCAGATAGTTAAGTCAATAGCAGACAAGAGAATTTTGTCCGTTCCTGAGATTTTAAATGGATTGTTAGCCCAGAGAGTTTCCTTTCTTCTGTTTCCATCTTCTGAGTTGACTGACCAGGAGGTGTTGGTTCAGTCTCAAACCAGTATTGTGCTCCAAAGCTTCAATCATCCCTCAAAGAAACCAGTCAAGACACAGTGACAGATCTATGGCCAGCCTGGTCTTAGCATTTGCAGTATGAAAAGTTGCAATTCCCATGTACTGATACCACTTCTTAAAAAGGTGCAGAACCTCTGCAACAGCCTTGTGTCTGATAGGCTTGTGTCACTAACTCTGTGTATCCAAAATAAGATATATCTGTTCTGAGAAAAGCAGAAAATATTTCACCAGCAGAAGTGGAGGGTGAGAGTAGCTGGAAGTCATGGGATCCTTCCCCTTCCTGTGGTGACAGATCACAGGCCCTTAACCATATTGAACACTTGGGTGTCACTGTCAGTCCCAAAGTTCCTGCAGAAAGCCCATGTGTAAGAGAGTGGAAAAACATACAGTTTGAGCAGGATATGTGCTCTGATAACTTGTGAACACCATCACGTGCCCTCGTAACCACAAGCTCATGGACAGTAATTCCCTCTTGGCATGCAGCAGGGCAAGGCTTTTCCACTACTCACAGCTTATTGAGAAAGCCACAGCACATCTGTTCAGTGGCTTGAGCCACTGAGCATTCTTTGCATAGCCTGCCTGGATAAGCTGCCACTCTTGATTTTTAAAATATTTCACAACAGAGGGTTAGCCTAGAATGGAGAACCTCTTCTGAGCATCATCTGTAGAGGTCCCTCTGCTCACAAAAACATGCCACATAAGGCTACCAACATCACGTTGTATGTCAACAAGGGATCACATCCTCTTTATTGCAGCAAAGCACACCAGATTATCTGCCCTCCATCAGTCAGCTGATGGCCTCTGTTTCTCATTTATTATGTTTCTAGTTCAGTGTTTTTTTATCTGTCCTTTCATGCCATCTCAGGTTTTAGAAATGCTCCTTAGAGCATCTCCTTTTCTTCAGACTTGCTCTGGACAATTGTCTTGCAATGACAGGACAAGGGGCAATGGGTTTAAACTGGAAGAGGGGGGATTTAAACTGGATGTTAGGAGGAAGTTCTTTACAGTGAGGGTGGTGAGACACTGGCACAGGTTGCCCAGGGAGGTTGTGGCTGCTCCCTCCCTGGAGGTGTTCAAGGCCAGGTTGGACAAGGCCTTGAGGGACCTGTTCTAGTGGGAGGGGTCCCCGCCTATGGCAAGGGGTTGGAACTGGATGGTCTTTGAGGTCCCTTCCAGCCTTACCATTCTATGATTCTATCACAGCTGCTTTGCTTATTCTCTTGAGAAGAAGTTGGCCTCCTGTTCTGTTTCTCTGAATGTTAGACTTTGTTGGCTGGGAATGGTGCGTGAACAAAGGCTCTCATTAGCCTGGGAATGCTAATTTCCTTAAGCCTCACTGATAGTCAACCAAGGAATGATCCAGACCACTTGAATTTAGTTTGCTCTTTGGAGTCTCACTTGAGAAGCATCTATCTTTCTCCTTTGCCATTGCAGATGACTACGTTGATTTGTCTTTATGAATACTTCCTTGTTTGTTTAATCTTTAACAGGGTGCATTTTTCTGTCTCTTTTGCTTTATATCATGCATTTTCTGTGCCGAGCAGAATCCACCAGATTGGGGGAGTGGGCTGCTTTGTTAGTAGTTTTACATTTTGACTTATAGCTGATTGCAGTTTTAACCTATGAGTCAGGAATTTCTCTCACAAACCTCAATTAATATGTGTCTTACCAGTGCAGAGCCTAAGAGTTCTCGGCAAGCTTATGATTTAGTTTCACCGCATAGTGCTGCACTGACTTCAGTAACAATGTTCTCAGAACATGAGTAGATGAAGATTCCCACAAACCTTCTCCACAGCCCTGCTGCCACCTTATTAAGCTGGTCAAATTTGGAATACAACCAGCAAATGCTCAAAGAGCTTTGGGGAAAAAAATAGATTTGTTTTTACAATTTGTGAAAACTAAAATTAGCAAACCAAAGCAAAAGCATGCCGCTCATCTCCCAGTGACTGTCCCACCCAAATATGCTCTTTGATGGATGATATTTGTTATCATTCCCAGAATTTACTTGTTAAAATACCATTTCTCTATTTCTGTTGCAGTGAACTACTTCATAAAAAATGGTACAGAAGATGTGTTGCTGTGTGGCAATAGCACTGATGCTGGGTAAGTGCTTTAAAAATATCTTCTCTTTTGTTGGAAGGTTTTTACTGTCTTTTCCTTCAGCTCAGTCCACTTCTCACCAGCATAAAGTAGATATTGCGACTTCCTCATGTCAGTCATAATTGGAGAGAGGATAATGACAATATTGTGCATAATAATACAGTTTTCTGATGTACAGGGAAGAGAAGTTTGTGTATGTCACTTATTCAGGTCTAAAATCTTTAGGGGCCTTATTACAGTTCTTTTTCAATGTGTTTAAGTTTCACAGTAAGAAAAATGGTGAAAACTAACTAACATTTTGGCTGAGTGGGGAGTTTTTTAAAGGAAAAAAAAAAACCCCAGGAACTGAAACAGAAAAGCTGGAGGGATTTAGACTGATGATGAATTCTTGGCTTTTGGCAAAGGAAGATAAACAAATCAACAAATGCTAGTTCCCAAAATAGCATGCATTGGAGGTGAGAAGATACTCGCTTCTGAGTTGTACTTTACATTTGTACATATGTTTACAGACCATGCATTTTTCATTTTCTTAGAGGGTGAAGAGATTCAGACTAATTCCTGTGGTATACTAACTTAGTCTGCATAAAGCACTTTATCCATATCCCTACCATCTGTAGACGGTAACGGTTCCTTCTGCATCCAGTCCTCAGGGTCTAAGAGCATTGTCTGAGAGTAGGATTTTATTTGACAAGTTCTTATGATCTTGATGGAAATGGACGAGTTCAGATGGGATGGAGAGAGATGGGATCCTGTGTGGGCAGAGATTAGAAACCATGAAGATTGTAGGGTGTTATTACTTGTAGGAAAAGGAAGAAAAGACATTGAAGTGTTTACATGGATGAGCTTTTGATCTAAACATGTGTGAGTATTTGAACCAGGGAGGTGGATGACCTAAGTCAAGAGAGGGGAGGAAGCAAGATGATCTACTTCTGTAAGGAGACATTTTGAGTTGGTAGAAGTCTGAAAAGAGATAAGGTTTAAAATAGGAAGAACTTAATATTTTAAAAGGCATATGTGCACAGGGAGACAATAGGAGGATAAAATCTAAACTTCCATGTGGACAGGAGGGCAAGAAAAGCCATGGCATCCTGGATAGAGATGTTTTACCATCTGCTGCCACTGTCTATATCTGTATACACATAGGACGAAATGAAAGTTGAACTGTCAGCCTTCCCTCTGCATGTCTTGTGTGTCTGATCTGCCAGTCTAATTTAGATTGTAAACTCCCTGGGCAGAGGGCCATGCTTTCCTCTTTGTTTGTTCCATGGAAGGTACAATGTCAGCATTCATTAATAAAGTATTCTGTTGATTGTAGTACATTGCATTTATCAAGATTCAGGCTGGATTCCAAGACTATTGGGACGTTTCCTGGGGATCCCAGGATTTGGCAATCTGCATGCGCTGGTGGACTGGAGCCTTTGCTGAAGTGTTGAGGAAAATAATGTTCTGCAAAGCAACAGTATTTTGAAATGCTAGACATTGTTCTCTCTGGTGGCCTGGACTGTGGGGCTGGCAGGCTGCTAAGGTCATGAGCGATGTTGAAATGATTGATTATAGCTACTTTGTAAGACATATTCTAGGGACTGATGCTTTGGAAATGTCCAAATGGTGGGAAGTTAAATACCAATCTGATATCCTTGGAGTATCCATATATTAGTAGCCAGTATGGATGTTAGAGTTGGTTTCTAGCAAGGCATACTAGCAAAAGTACCCTTACTTCCTTTCCTAGAAAATCAATACATTGCAATGTGTCAGCAAAAAGCCATGAATGGAGAAAACCTCCAATTGAGACATTATGTCCATGAGGGAGTCATAACCTGAGCCAGGCAAGGGAGAAAGTCCAGCTTTCACATGTAAAAGGAAGAAAATGCCACCCTCACACTGAGAGTCTGTGCTTGATTTGATAAATACATCCAAACTGTCAGTGTTTGTGCCATGAAGGGAAATCCACTTTCCCTTCATGCATCGATTCTTTCTTCTTCAGCCTCTGTTTTAGTTAAGTAATATCACTGGATAAGATTTGATTTGAAATGCCTAAAAAAGAGGGAATAATTATTTCTACATATACAGCTTCTTTTAGCTCAGTACTAGCAAGTGGTGCCTCATCTCTATATCTTGCATAGAGTTCCTGCCAGTCATCCACTCCTGTTGTTTAAAGACATGAAGATACTTAGGAAGGTGATCCTAAAGCCTCTGGGTACTTGCAAAGTGGAATATTCCTACCTGTTGGGATAAAGTTGTTTACATGATGACATGACTCTTGAGATGGGTTTCATCACAGGAACAGGGAAAGTGAGTTAAGGGTGAGTTGATACATCAAGTTGTGGCCCCTGCATCTCCTAGTAATGAAATTAATGACAAGATTTGGAACCCACAAGGAAAATAGGGCAGGTAAAAATGGCTAGCACATCCATGTCTGAGTCTTCATAACATTTCTGGAGCTTGCTTCTCCTCCCAAATTGAAGTCTGAATTTATTAGCCTCTGGGGTATGTTGAGGACCCAAAGGAGATGCAGGGAAGGGCAGTGCACTCCTGGAGGGATTTGTTGTTAGAATGAGGGATATCTATGTTGTGGCCAAGATATTAAATCTCAAGGTAATTGGCACAGCTTTTTTAGTGCATTTTAAAAAGCATGGTAATGACACTCTGAGGTTTGGCTGGTTGCTGTTATTATAGAAGAGGAAAAAATATCTACTATGTCAGTTATTAGGTGATGAGACTTGAATGGTATGATGTAAGAGTTTGTAGTGATGGAGCTGGAGTAGCAAGCCAAAATGAGCAGGGAAATGATCATCAGTAGATGCTATATTGCAGACAACCTAATTATCTCCAAGTTGGGGGCTTTATTACATTACTAAGAGGGACTGTTTTCTGAACAAGCACCCAAACTGCTAATAAAGCAGGAGCTAATGGATCTAGCTAATATTGATTCTAGTTCAGAAGGGATTTGAGTAGGTGTATGTCACTCAGCAGCAGCAAACATGTCTCTAGTACTTTACATGGCAGAGGGAAATAAAAATATTTGTTGATGTTTTTAGGTACACTCAAGCAACCTCGGAAGCTACTTTAAAAACCACGCTGCAGAGACGTGGTAGGAATGCCAGGGAGATGGCATATTTCTTAGCTGCACAAGAATTAATCTGTCTGTGGGGTTTCCCATGTAATGCCCAGTAACTTTCTTCAGGATACCCAAAAAAAAAGACATTTTTCTTCATTTAATTGTATAGAACTTTTGTGTTGTTTTTCATTTTGTTTATCTAGCTGCACTTTTCCCCTTGATGTACTGAAAGAATTTTCTTTTTGTTTACAAGGAACAATGAGTTCAATGGAAAAAAGAAATAGTGTTTGGAGAAGAGAGAAAATCAAATGATCAAAGAAGTTCTGTAGCTCAAAGTGAATGCTAGTGACAAGTGCTCAGTGTTTCACAACAAGCACAGTCAGAGTACGACGTTAATGGAAATGTCCTCTGCTCTGAGATGTGTGTCACAGATTGGTCAGACACTGGAAGCAGTGCTAACAGCAAGGCTCTTTTAACATCAGCAACAAAAAAAAAGTAGTTTATTTGCAGAATTATTTGTGTTTCTAGATGTGTTTCAGAGTTAAATTGGACTGTTCTTTTGGATATTGCTGCACTGGGGTTTATCCAAGATGATTCTCTTGGCAATTTCAGCTTCTTCTATTTGATTTGGTAAAAACTAGATGGATAAAAACTCTGATTGTCCAATTTTCAAAGGGACTACAAATTTCTATAAATTTGCTTTTCAGTTTAATTCCCAAATTTTGTTGTTTATCCAATTTTGAACACCTTGTTTTAGCCCTTGGGGGAAGATCCACTTAGGACCTAGTATAATGATCAGACATCTGGAAGATGGTAGCTAGGGGCAGAAACCCAAAGCTGCTGTTGCCTTGGTGGAAAGGAGGCTTAGCTTTGAGTGGACTGCACTTTGCAGGGGCTACAGAACAGCAAATGACAGCAAGCAGCACTGTGCACTGCCTCTAATCAAACATCATGAGCCTTCTGAAGGCCTCTGCCCTACTGTGTAGAAAGTGGCCCTTGAGGACAAAATTACCACATATTCACAGATGACTAATTGTGGTGACACTGCCAGAGGGAGAAGGTGTAGTTGGACACAATGCTTTGGGGTGTGCTCAGGGACCTACTCCAAGGCCAAACCCCAACTCTTAGTGCCTGGCCCCAGGCAATGCGAGACAGCCAATGCCAGACAAGAAGTGAGGGAGTCTCCGAGGGCACTGCTTTCAGGAGGAGATGCAGCCCTGATCCCAGCTGCAACTCCTGTATGGCATCTGGCTGCAGCACATCAGCAGTGCCTTTACCGGGCATTGCCCTGCTGCGATCATCAGACCCAATCTGGCAGCCAGTGAGGTGTCAGGACCATTTTGTGTCAGGCTGCACCAACCTGCTTCATGTTGCCCATACAATTATGGCTTGCTCCTTCCCCATGACTATTAAGCAGTCATTTTGCTGCCATACCAGTACTGCAGAGTCCCGTGCTTCCCCACAGAGTGAAGGCTTACGTGGGCTGCAGTGGCTGGGAATTATCTGTCCACGAGAAAGGAAGATACATTTTGGCTCTAAAACATTTCCACTTTTACCTTGTAATTTCACAGTAACAATTTTTTGCTGTTCTTAGACTGCTGGTTATTGTTCCCTCTCTGCCTGAAGGTTTGGAAAAGCAATAGAAACAGCAAGGAAATTTGTCCATTAGGAAAAACAGACAAGATGCTATTGAGGTGCAAAGTAAACTAACAGACAGAAAAAGAGAAACTTATCTTTGTTCTTTTCACATCTTCACTTGCAACTCCAACAGGAAGCTGGCTTTTCAGAAAAGTGCATGTTTTAAGTCAGTTTGTATCCACTTTAGATCTCAAGGTCAGACTGTTTAGAGTTTTGGGTTGTTTTTTTTTTCTCTTTCACATGATATGTCCTGTATATTCAGCTCATGGGCAGGAACAGTCTACGAGAGCATGCTGACAAAGAAAGCACATTTGCATCATGTCTGTACTGATATTACTGAAAAGACTAGTGAACAGGAAGGAAAAGCATCCAGTAAAGCTACTTCAGGATGCAACAAGAAAGCACCTTTGGCAACTGCATCCTAGTAACTGTTGCTATAGAAACTTTAGCTACCTTTATCCTCACTATGACCTTGATTTTTCTTAACAGAGTACATTAAAATAATGTACAGTGTGGGGCAAGGTTCTATATGGTTTCCTAACTTTTACTGTCACTGAACTTATTGCATATAAGGGATAAGGGAATGACCATGTGCTGTAGTACTCCTTAAAGTTTTTGACTGAGTCCTAACTCTTTCTAAAGTACAGTATATTGTTTCCTTTTGTGTTGTGGCACTTTACTAGGGTAATTAATACCAACACATAAAATTGCATCAGATACCTTGTTTTCATAGTCACCATGAGTACTGAAATCAGCATTTTTATGGGAAGCTCTCTCACCTCACTGTCAGTGTACTCACTGTACACTGTACATGTACAGTGATGCAGCACTTTGACCATTCTGAGCTATAGTAACGTACCTTCGCCTTCATGCATTCTCCACACGGTGGTTTAAAGTCCCTTGTAAAGGCTTATCACACCTCTCGAGGTGTAGAGAGGCAGCATGCATCCTACCAAGGAGGAGCACGGCTGTCAGATACTTCCACTGCTGATGATCTGTACAGCTCAGTGCTGAGAGCCTGCAACAATGTGCATGTCCACCAGAAGAACAAGTCAAACAGCACACTCTACCACAGCTCTTAGTCCCCTGACTACAAGCAAACGTGCCCAGTAAAACAAACCTGGCAGAGATGGAAATTGGGAAAGCACTCCAGAGAATAATGTTTGCCCAAATGGTTCTTTAATTATGCTGCTGGCAGCTAGGATCACTGTAGCCTGAGTTTAAATCCACGTTGTTGTTGTTCCTACTTCCTTTCCAAATATAAGAATGCCCCACATATAGGCCGCGTTGTGTTGTATACTGAACAACTAGGGTCCAGAAGAGCTCCCTTGGCATGGAAGGGTTGCATTTCAGTTGTGCAGTCCATAGATGAGTGGGGTGAAGAGGGAGCTCAGGTGTCCTAGTTGCACATATATACTTCTGGGCAACCACAGCAATAGGTAAGGCAGGAGAAACAACCAGGTGCAGGTCATCTCTAGACTAGTCAGCTTTATCAGGCAGGTTGTAGATTGGCAGTTTGTGCTTAACTTGCTGCAGCAATGGGTCCATCACAAGGAATGTGGTCCTGGGGAGCTTTGGCATGTGCCTAGTAGGGCTGGTGTGTCCATAACACTCAGCAAATTCAGTTTGATAAGGTGTAGCTGGCTAATGGGTGGGAAAGGCTGGTGGAGTGATGTCACTTCTTAAAATGCCACCCAAGGAAGGGTATTTTGGAAAGAATGAAGCGTGTTCTTTAAGCTACCATAGCTAATAAAGTAATTATACCCCAGAGTAGTAAGCAATATTAATTTATGACAAACCTGCAGGCTGTACCACAGAAGTTGATTTAACTAGATTTTCATGTAAAGTACATAAGCTTTTCTGTCTACTCTGTGTTTGATACAGTGACAGGAGGATGAGGGTGGTTTACTCATGGTGAGAAATTCACTTGGGTATGAGAGAAAATGAAAAACATACATGTTGCCTGAAAGATGCTGCAGGAGCCATACAGGCATGATTATAGGAATTATACAGCCTTGGGGGCAACAATAGCAGTCCCCACTTCTCAGGATCAGTTGTGTATTTGGAAGATCATGTCTGTGGTTAAACAGCAGCAGTAGGTATTAAATCCAGATCCACTCAATTCTTAAGGATGGGTAGTCAAAGCTGCAATAAGCTTGTAGCCATAGGAGAGAAGCAGACTTAATAGGGGCTACAGTCTTCATTAAATAATAATCTACCATTATGTTTATGATGATAAATTATTGCCCTACATTTTGTTTGATTAGACAGAAGATCCAGTGTCTGGTCACTGGATTGACTGAGAAGAAATGAGTTTCCTTACCTTGCTGCACAATAAAGTCTAAAAGAGCCATACTGCAGCAGAGTGAGTTCTTCTGCTCATTGCTTGCGTGCATGCTTGGAGGATTCTGATGTCTCAAGCTGAAACCAGTGGTTTTCCATCTGCTTGAGCAAGTAGCCAGTGGGGGAGGCTGAAACATTTTTCCTGGATACAAGTCAGCAGCATGCACAGGTCAGTGGGTGCTCTGAGTCTGTGAGCAAGCCTGCTCATAGGCATCTCCTTCCCTTTTAGCTCCTGAATGATGTCAGTCTTTATTCTGAGCTTTTCTNTTTTTTTTTTTTTTTCCCTGGCTGCATTTGGTAGGATTTGCTTGCATTTCCTTCCTTTCAGACCATTGGCACCCCCTACTTAAAAAAATTTCCTCTGATCCTTTAGATGACAGGAATGAGAACTGCTGAGGACTTCTAGTCACACCTTCCAGGCCTGATATCTAAGTCTTTTCTGTGGTCTGAAGACTTTAGCACAAATAGGCAAAATAAAGAAAACTCTGCTGTGCACATCAACAAGCCTTGGAGGCCATGGGCACTATCTGTCCTTCCAGCCTTTACTGTCAAACATGGAAACCCCATCTTGCTCACCAGTTTCCATTCCTCTGGAATTAACCATGTGTCAAATGTGTCAGCTGCAAACATTTCAGCTTGGTTTCTGCATTCTTGGGCTTAAGTTGTGACCTAAGCACAAACACTAGGGAGCCCTTACTGCAATGTGCTCTCGTTTTTTTAATTTTGATGTGTCTGTGGTATGCACTTTATTCCCATTATTGTTTCTCTTCCATAAACAATTAGGTGTAGCAACCCAGGGCATGCTTCTTCAACCTGAACCAAATGAAAGTGCAGCCTTTACCTTACAGATGTCATGGCTGATATGAGCAGCTGTTTGATGCTAACTCCTGGTAACATGTGGACAACCCTCTCTGTATTTTCAGCATCTGAACGTTACAATCCTGCACATGGTTGCTTTACAAATCTTCTTTCATTTCATAACCCTATTGGCCACTACAGTCTGGATCAGCAGGTTACTTGGCTTGCCTGGATTAAACTCTTGAGACAGAGCATATTGTAATTATGCCCCTCAGCTACAACTCTCTGGCATTCCCAATCTGTGTTATTTAAAACAAAGCTTTTGCTTATGTTCTTTAATTTCCTGTACCAATGCTAGCTTATCGTGGTGATTACAGGCTGATGAATAGGTAGGTAGACTGATGCTTTTAACTTTTCAAATCAATGACACTAATTTTATTGTGATCAATGGAACATCATCCTGCAAGGATCATGTGGAGGATGTTGTATTTATGTAGCTTGTTGTCATTGCTCATCCCTACACATCAGAGGATAGTGCAATCCTGTGAAATGCTTCCCTGAGGTAAAAGAAGCTAAAGAATTTGCTGAAAAATAAGGAGAGGCTTAATATTATACATCGAAGATGCTTCAGCAAAATCTTGAGACTCCTTAAAAAAATGATCAGAGAAAGTGGTGTCAGTTGCAGAGTAATATTCTCATGTGAGAGTCTTACACCTAAATTTCTGTAGAGTGTTTTTCTGGGAAGCAGCATTGTGCTTTCCCTTCAGCATTTCTAATGCCTTCCCTTACCCCATGGGTTATCTCTTCTGTTGGCTACAAAAGAGGGTGAGCATGAATAAGGACTTGAAAAGTAGGATATTTTGTCTCAAGTGTCTAGTCTCTGTAAGAAGGATGTGAGCTAACATTAATAGCATTTTTTAGCTGGAATTCACGCTTTTTGTGCTGAAGACATCTTATTTGAATGCTCTTACACTGAATGTAATATTAGAGAACTATGTGTATATGAACTGCAGAGTCAGACAGATCTTTTGACAGCAGCAATCTACTGCTGAGTGGAAAAGGTTTTAGAGACACAGAATGACAGAATGAAAAATACTAACTCTACTATAAACAGAAAGTAGTAGTCTGAGATATAGTTGCTTATTTTCACAATCAGAGAATTTGGACCTCTGTGTCCTAGGGCTTTCCAAGCAGTTGTGGTGAAGTGTTTTGTGCACTTGCTCTAATGCTCTTCTGTATCAAAACACTTTCCTCAAGAAGCAGCATTGGCACTAAACCTAAATGTGGCTTTGTAACCTCTAATCATGTTGTGCCAAGGAGTTCCTTTGAAAATACATCCAAGTGCAATCTTCCTAATACCAGATCTCTTTCAGGCTCCCTTGTACAAAAGGGTGAAGAGAATAGGAGGAAACTCTCATATTGAAGTTAATGGCAAAATTTCCATTTTGCATCAGACTTTTGGGAACTTCTTTTGGATGAAACTTAATTTCCAACTGACAACCCTGCCTAGACTGAAGTTCACCATTAAACTTATCACCATCAAGTTTCTCACCACTGTATTCAGAAGTTTAAGCACTACTAAGAACAGTAAAATATAAGCAATGAGACCAGCTCAAAGGAACCACCTCCAATTGGTCTTTTTTGGAAGAAAAAGAAAAGACTATCCACTTCTTAAAGTGATAGCTTGATTTCCAGCCAAGATCAGTGTTTGACTGCAGTTATTTTCTCATGACAAAAGGAATAAGCCTTACAAAAATTCTTATGTCCTCCCAAACGAGATGTTTTAGCACAAGCAAGTGGAAAGGGTTTCCTTCCTGGAAACCCAGAGGATCCATTTCTCAGAGCTCTTGAACAGTGTCAGCAGCACGTCACAGGCACTGAAAGCTGCCTGCAGCAGCAGATCAGAAGCAGAAATCTCATGTCTCTATTGCAAAGAGTGACAGCAGATGCTGCCTTTGAGAGAGAGGAGATTTAGGGGAAAGGCTGGCTCAGAAAAGGATGTGAATATACAAGAGAGATTCAGATTTGCATATTTTAGGGGGGGAAAAAAGCTGAGATTTCTCTGTTTTAGTCTCTTCTAATTCAATAATGTTACTGTAATTTTTATTCAAATGTGTTTTTTACCAGGAAACAATAGATAGTCAAAGTAGGAAAGGTCTAGAACAAGACATTTCTAGGCTGACAAGGGAAAAAATTAGAAGTGTCTCTTTCTCTTTCCTTGTGAGATATAGTTACCATTGTCTAAATACTCAACTAATATAAACTAACTTGATGCTACAGAACAGAATCACCCATTATATTCTCACTTGTGTGTTACATTTAATTCATTAAACATCAGCTATTCTTTTTAAATTTTTTTACTGCTTTTTCTGAAGACTACTGCAAACAAGGATATGCACACATTTTGCAGTGCTTCAGCACTCCTTTTTTCAGCATTCAAAGCAGACTTACTTAAAAATTTGTGCTTGACTAATGATATTACATTAAGCTTCTTAAAGTGTTGTTGCATGTCTAATGTTGGTGGCTGACACCATAGATTGGTGTAACTTCAAAACCTATAGCAATGTATTCTCATCTTGGCATGCAAAACAGAGTTGCTATCCCGTGATTAGAGAGTTGATTTCTATCAGTATAACAAGGATGTTTTAAAAAGCCCTCCTTGAATTGACACTGAGACACACACTGCTTTCTCAGGAGTCAATTTCTTCTTTTTGGGTGGCATTTTAAAAAACTGCTTTGCATTATTTAGATTACTGCTTTGCATTTCAGTTTGTGACAGTATTCTGCACTGATTTAAAAAAAAAAAACAAACAACAGTGATTGAAACACTTTATGGTGTTCGGTGAGAGGAAAAAAAGTTACAAGCTGTATACGTCAGACACACTCTACATGACTGGTGATGTATCTAAAATGGCTGGATATTACTATAGTCATCCTATCTGAAGGCAGTTCAGCAGACCTTGATTCCTCCATCTAACAGGCAGAACATCAAGCTCACCACCTGCCAGGACAGAGGTTATTGCTCTGTTATCAAAACACTGCCTGGAAGTTGATCTTCATCAATGTCTCTGACAAAGTGCTTTCACAATCCCTCTTTTTCCATCCACCCCTAGTTGTGTCAGCTTGAGTTTGCTCAAGTTCAACTCTATCCATAGCATAAGGAGAATAGAGAGAGCTAACATTACTGAAAGGTCTACTGACATCTTCTTCAGATAGTTCCTACCTGACAAATTCCCAAGTACCGTAGGGCTCCAGGACACTGACAACCTCCTTGATCTTTCTATGAGGACAGACTGAGAGAGTTGGGGCTCCTCAACCTGGAGAAGAGAAGGCTTTGAGGAGACCTTATAGTAGCCTTCCAGTATCTGAAGGGCGCCTACAGGAAGGCTGGGGAGGGACTATTTACAAGGTCTTGCAATGACAGGACAAGGGGCAATGGGTTTACACTGGCAGAGGGAAAATTTAGACTGGATATCAGGAGGAAGTTCTTTGCAGTGAGAGTGGTGAGACACTGGCACAGGTTGCCCAGGGAGGTTGTGGCTGCTCCCTCCCTGGAGGGGTTCAAGGCCAGGGTGGACAAGGCCTTGAGTAACCTGTACTAGTGGGGGTGTCCCTGCCTATGGTGGGGGGTTGGAACTGGATGATCTTTGAGGTCCCTTCCAACCTTACCATTCTATGATTCTATGATTCCATGATACATGCAGCAATAAGCCTTTACATATTGCTCTGTCTTCAGCTTCTGATGGGACCCATCTTATGTTTGGAAAGTGGCTTGTGAAGTGCAAGATGTGTGAGGCCTTTTGACTAATCATATCACACTATTCCAGGAGAGAGGGTGGCTTGCTGACCTGGCATCTCTCCCACCTTGTATTTCAAATCATGATGCAATTCAAGACTTACATAGTACCATTGAGAGCATTCTTTTTCTGTCTGGCGTATGAGGCTAGAATAGTTCTATAGAGCCCCAAAGTTTAAATAGAGACAGTGAAATTCATGCTATTTGCATACCATTTAATATATGAATCTGCAAGACACAGAAGGAAAACATTTTCCTGGCAGAAACAAAAATATGTCATGACCCCAGGCTATGGTGGTGAGTATAGCATAGGACTTGGGTTTCTTAAATTCAATCTTTAGTCTTTGCAGGGCTTCGAGCACAAGGTTGGCATAGAAAGCAATTGGGAAGCTGCTCAGATGGCACATGCTGGTGTCATCCAGCCAGTGTCAGACTACATAACCAGAAAAGCAAGGTCACTATCACGATATTACCCACAGCTGTCACAGGACACACCAGGTTTATGATTCTTTCTTAGACATAACTGACAACAGAAACAATATTTAAGCACTGAAATGCTGCTTAGATGCCTGATGCTGATTTGTTTCAAGTATCTGAAATGTTAAGTGTTGATTTACCATCCCAACTTAAGCTATGGTTACCAATTTCCTTTTTATCTTTTCAAAGGAAAGCTGAGATTGCAGAGATACTTAGTGTTGTGATTTTAGCATCAGTGTGCTTCCTGTGGTTTTACCCAGTGAAGGACTTTACCTCTGAGGATCTGTGCTCTTAACCAAGAGCATTCAATGTGTTCACCTGGAAATCACTTTCCCATGCCATCCATGAATGCATTTCATGTCTTTCACATTGTGCAGCACATGTCCTGAGGGATACATCTGTCTGAAGGCTGGGGAAAACCCTGACCATGGCTACACAAGCTTCGATACTTTTGGCTGGGCCTTTCTCTCTTTGTTCCGTCTTATGACTCAAGATTATTGGGAACGTCTTTATCAACAGGTATGAATTGTTTTATTATTATTAAAAATTCTAAACTAAACACATTGTCTTGTTGCAGTATGTCCAATAATTAAAGATAAGAAAGTATTGCTGGCTATTAGGTAAGATGTGTTTGTGAGTGTTCTGGGAGAGGACCATCAGTGGTTACAATTAATTTCTTAGGAGTGATGATAGCAGAAGTTGTTATGTTGGGTGTTTCTATAAAGGGGGGAAAACTAATACTGAGAGAAAGACACTTTGAATGGATAAGTCACCTACATCTGAATGAAGTTCAGTACTTAAGATCTCCACATCACCATGTAATGATATTTTTTGGTGGCTGGTATGACATATTCAGAAAATGGCAAGAGTACCTGGTACGTTCTGTCTGCTGTAAACTTTTCATCATGGGCACCTAACTGGGAGAGTCACAGTCAGGTGTGCATAGTGGGCTGCTAGTACATGCTCATTTTAGCAGATGTTTCCTGAAATGTATCTAAACTCTGAAGAATTACCTATGATAGTTTGGTGTTGTACAAAGCCACTGAGCATTCACTTCTGCATCTCCAAGTTGCCAAAACTTGAACGTGCTCGTAAGGAAATCAAGGGTGTTAGCACTGACAGATATCAGCCTGAAGGTACTGAAGTAGACGTCTTTGAAGATGTTGAGGATTTATGCTTCACAAGCAGCCAGTTATGCAGCTTCATTTCGGGAAAAATAGAACAATAAAATTGAAGATTCTTTAAACTATATTCAGTTACTTGGCACAGTGCTGCGTGTTCACCTCTGAAAGAGTGAAACTGTCATGGCAAATGAGGGTGTACATCACTCCCTTTTATTACTTGATCATATCACACAGTGGTTTCTATTACTAGCATCAAATCATTGACCATGTGATGTATATAATAGAAGCTTAGCCTGTTACCTAGACTCCAGTTATGTCTGCAAATCCAGTGAAGAGTTAGGCAATACAATCAATGACAGCCAAGATTTGGTGGTTCTTATCCTGAGACAGATATCAAATTAATATTCAAATGAGTTACACCCTAGAAGTATCTTTTCCTCCCTGCTGACTATAAGGGATTCAGACTGCAAACAACTGAAGGGATACAACATGAATCCTGCTTGGGAAGGTTCTTTGCACTGGATAAAAATAGATTGAGCTATTCAGGGGAAGCTTTTACTGCAACAGATTGTAAGATTATCTGTTCTAAAAGAAAAACCAGTGGAGATACTTGGTAAAGAAAGAAAACATTCTTACAGAAATTGCTTTTGCTGTAAAATACATAATTTTTGACCGAGGTATAAACATGTGTTGGTGAGGAGATAATTTCCTTGAATGTGGTGGTTTGTCATTAAAAGGATTCTGCTAGGGTTATTCACAAAGGCCAAATTCAATTCTGTTGTAAATCTGTTGTTTTTTTTTTAAATGCAGATTTCAGATTTTTTTTTTCCTTTTGTTTAAAAAAACCCAAAACGTTTCCAGGAAATGTTAGTGATTTTGCTTTTGTGCTTACAGACTCTCAGATCTGCTGGGAAGATCTACATGCTTTTTTTTATGCTGGTCATCTTTCTGGGCTCATTTTATCTGGTCAACCTGATTCTGGCTGTTGTGGCTATGGCATATGAAGAGCAGAACCAAGCCACTATTGCTGAAACAGAGGAGAAGGAACGAAAATTTCGGGAAGCCATGGAGATGTTAAAGAAAGAACAGGAGGTCAGTAGACTATGTGGCATGATTACCCTTGGGTAACGAACAGATGGTACCTTAAGATTCACATTCTCTTTTGTTTTACATGTATGTGATAACCAAAGTAAGATTTGCTTGAAAGCAGCTTAATGTTTAATGTCTTGGACAGAATTATTACAATTCTTTCTAAGAGAAAAATCATGTCTCTTCCAACTAGACTTGGGGGCATTTAGAGTTTACCTATCCAGAGTCGTACTGCTTTAACCGTACCATATATGCTGGCAGAAGAATTTATATTGGTTATCACGTAAGGCATTTTAATGATGATATAACTACACCTGCATTTGAGCATAAACCAGTTCTTTTGGTAGCTCAGCCATAGCCCCAGCTGAACTTTCAGCATTTTAGTTCATGTTCATTTCTTTGCCATCTTACTTAAGCTGCCACGAATATCCAACTCTCTGATAATGAAGATGGAGACATAGGATGGTCTGTTTGAAGCACATTGTGACTTCATTCCTGAAAAAGTAAGCAGGCAGAACTTGAGGTTAAACTTTGCAGAGGATATGGATTCAATGTTATGTAAACTATGTAAGTTTAAACAAAACAGGAAGGCCAAATGGTGGATGTAGCCATATAGCCTTAATAACACTATTTTGCGTGTATGGAGTAGAAAACCTCTATTATAAGCTGAAGAGAACACTTTAGGCACTGTAAACAAGGAGACAATCAGAAAATTACTCTGAAATAACACGTAGCACCATAATTCAGAAAAATAAATCCTTGATACACAATATAAACTAATATACATAATTTTCTTTTGGGTAGATGCTTCAGGGCCTAATCCAAAGCCCATTAAAATCTTTGGAAAGAAAACAAAAAATGCAACTCACTCTTACCAGGGTGCTAGGAGAGGTTTATACATCATTTAAGCAATTTTAAAGATCCTCTTTGATAGTTTAAGTAATAGGTAAATGCAATTTAGTTCATGTGCAGACACTTTGAACGTGGTATCTGCTGTAAACTAAGGGAGAAAATCAAACTCCAGCTTGTACCTATTTTCCTGTGTTTGGACTCCAGCTGAGCTCTTCCTAGTAACAGTCAACTTTGGTAGCCACAGCTATAATTAAAGATATTTAAGAACTTCCTTTTGGAGGCTTTGATTCCACTTAAGCTGTATGTACACACACACAAAAAAGGGGAACACTAAGCCCTGAAAGTCAGAATGTGTTAAAATGAAGGTTGCTCCTGAAAGCCTAAATTGTTCCCATTTGTCTGTATACTTTATAACATAGTCTTCAGCCAACCATATCTCATTTTTCCTGTGCCCTGTTTAGTACAAAGGGTGGACAGTGCATGACTCAAGAGCAGGTCTTGGCTTTCTCACAATTTGTTCTGTAGCCTTAGGCCAGCACAAGCAGACTTCCTGATTTAGGCATTCAAAGCCTGCTTCTAAGACAAAATGACTAACATCATCAAAGATTTTTCAGTGCTTCTTGTCATTGCTCAGACTCTGTGTGCTTCAAAAAGACTCATTCGTATTTATAATACTCCTGCAGAATTATCCTAATCTTATGGAAGGGAAGCAGGAGAGATCCACTGCAGTTCATCGTGCTTGTTAGTGAAGCCCAGGAATTCTACAAATCAACCCTTAACATATCAAATTAGACATCTGGAAGAAGAGACTCAGTGAATTGAGTGACTACACTGTGTAGCTCTCAGATGTCCTTCTCAGGTGTCTTTTCTCAGTCAGACCTACTCACTTTAATTTGGTTCTCCAGGCCTTTATCAAAATCTTGGGTTTGACTTTCTCACTGTACCACTAAGTTGTTGCTTCAAGCCAAATCTCCCAAATAATCACTATGTGAGCTGTTTTCCTCTGTCCTTCACCCACCACATGTCCTTGCTAGACATTTTGGAAACTGGTTGAAGGAAAGAAGCTAGAGAGTTGTGGTCAGTGGGATGGAGTCTCATTGGAGGCCTGTAACTAGTGGGGTCCCATGGGGGTCAGTGCTGGGACTGGTTCTGTCCAATATATTCATCAATGACCTGGATGAGGGCAAAGAGTGCACTGTCAGAAAGTTTACTGATGACACCAAACTGGGTGGAGTAGCTGCCACACCAGAAGGCGGTGCTGCCATTCAGAGAGACATGGACAAGCTGGAGGGTTGGGCAGGGAGAAATTTAATGAAATTCAACAAGGACAAATGTAGAGTCTTGCACCTGGGTAAGAACGACCCCAGGTATCAGTATAGGTTGGGGACTGACCTGTTGGAAGGCAGCGAAAGGAAAAAGGATTTGGGGATCCTAGTTGATGGGAGATTGACCATGAGCCAGCAATGTGCTCTCGTGGCCAGGAGGGGCAATGCCATTCCGGGGTGTATTAGAAGGGCTGTGATTAGTAGGTTGAGATAGGTTCTCCTACTCTGCCCTGGTGAGGCCACATCTGGAGTACTGTGTCCAGTTCTGGGCCCCTCAGTTCAAGAGAGACAAGGAACTGCTTGAGAGTGTACAGCACAGGGACACAAAGATGATGAAGGGAGTGGAACATCTCTGTTATGAGGAGAGACTGAAGGAACTGGTGCTCTGCTGCTTGGAGAAGAGGAGACAAGAGGTGACCTCATCGATGTTTATAAATATATAAAAGGTGAGTGCCAGGAGGATGGAGCTAGGCTGTGCTGGGTGATGCCCAATGACCCAGCAATGGGTGGAAGTTGAGGCATAGGAAGTTTCATTTAAACCTGAGGAGGAATTTTTTCCCTGTGAGAGTAACAGAACACTGGAACAGGCTGCCCAGAGGGGCTGTGGAGTCTCCCTCTCTGGAGATATTCAAGACCTGCCTGGACACATTCCTGTGTGATCTGGTATAGACATCCTGCTCTGGGGAGGGGTTGAACAACATGAGCTTTCAAGGTCCCTTCCAGCCTCTGACATTCTATAATTCTATGATTTTATGATTTCTGGTCCTGCATACCTTTCCTGCCCCTGGGAATTACCACAGTGGGTCCAGCCACAGGAACCTAACAAGAAAGGATAGATAAGCAGGATGTGGAGACATCCTCCACACTCTGAGAAACTATTTAGTCCAGATCCTTTTTCAATATCTCAAAAAGGTAAGCAAAGCAGAAGCGATTCAGCTCCAGCAATAGGTAAGAACATGCTAAGAAACTGAAAATTAGCCTATTTTGCAGTAAGAGTGCAGCATGCATAGTAACACAACCTACAATATTTCTCAGATCAATAAAACATCAGTCAACTTGCACAACTGTTCTGACACATTCCCGAACCTGAAGTTAACACCCAAAGATTCGCTGAATCTTTATGAAGAGAAAACACTTCAGCATAGCAATTAAATCAATTGACTTGGGCGGGGGGAGAGGGAAAGAACAACTAGACTGGTGTCTGAGCCCTCCTCCACTCTACTCTAAACAGCTTGCTCAAGAAAGATATTTCCCACAGGAATTAAGTTTTGTTGTGCTCTCAGCTTGATAGAGCTACTGCTACTCCTTGAAATACATGATTGATTCTTTACATGACTGTTAAGTGCCTTCACTTTCCTTGGACTGATGCCTGTGGGAGAAAGGGAGTATTTTGCTGTGGAGAGCTGATTGCCTGTTTGATTCTAGTGGTTCACAGACAATAGCACAGAGGATTCATCCCTTTCTCTTGTTCTTGGGAACCTGGAAAGGCTTTCTTTCTTTTTTTTATTTTTCCCCTTGTAATTCACTCTTTTATGTCTTTCGGCTGGGGGCTCTGCAGATGGGCTTATCTCCAGGTCTCCGATGTGGCTACCATTGAGCCATCAACACCTCCAAGCCTGACCTGGTGCTTTGTGCTCTGAGCCCCCTTGGCTCCTCCGGCCCACGCCAGGGATGGGGACCCAGTGCGTTGGTGTGGGCTGTGACTTCCTCTCTGCATCTATTGATTCTTCCTCCTGGCTGCTCATTTCCTTCCACGCCTGTGGCTTTGTGCACTCAGACTGCCACATTCGGCTTCTGCTAGGTTTCTAGCAGTTGGTCTGTTATCAGTCAGCTCCTGCAGCAATCCCACCAGATAGCCAACACAGTACTGAAGCACACAGCAAAACAAAGTCCACCTTATCTCCAGCTAAGCCCACAGTTTTCTCTTTGCAGCTCTGATTATAGCTGCCTGCACTGTTGCTTGGGGTAAATGTTTACAGAAGTATGCCAGCTCAGTTGCCTACTGTTCCTGGCATCCTCTGTGTTAGGGAAGGAAAAATCCCAGCATGCAGCTCAGCTGCTCTCCTGTTCAGCCATCCTGATTCAAGTCCATGAGGGACTTAATGAGGTTCCCAACTTGGGATTTCTATGACTACCACCAGAAGATGTGTACAATTGCAAGTGTGTCCTCACAGAGTATTTCTCTTGTGAAATATCCGAGGATCTTGTGTTTGAGCTCTGCACAAATCATCGTTTTGTGCAGCCATTCATAATGCTTCGTCATAGCGCCTGGGCAGCAGACCTGCATGGGTGCATTTGTAGTAGGAACCTGTCTTGCTGGTTCATTTTCCTGTGGCTAAAAGTGTTTCCAGCCATGTGAGATGATTTTGTGATGAATGACCACTTGAATTTTTTTATTTCTCTCCTATGCAGCCTTAATATTTAAAACGAAAGATAGTTACGGACCAGAGTAATTATTATTTCTTGCTGAGGTCCTTAACTCAACTAATAAATTTTATACCTTCTGCCATCTTTTGTTTTAGGCACTAGCTGCTAAAGGAATTGATTCGATGTCACTTAGTTCATTGGAAATGTCACCTTTGGCATCCAAAAATGCCAAGGAAAGAAGAAATAAGAGAAAGAAAAAGAAATCTTTGGGGGCAGAAGAGTATGGGGAAGACCAAAGGAATCCCAAGTGTGACTACGATGATGGTCAGAGGAGAATGGTAAGCCATGTTCTGAAATGTCACTTGTTCCACACTGCACTTTGCTGGATCAGCAATGAAAGCTGAAACTTTCCAGCTATAAAGAAGAATGAGATTTTTCATATCACAACTGACCTTCAAACAGTCTGTTAGAAGAGTGGAAAGAAATATATGACCACTTAACTTCTAAAGTTAATTTTTAAAATGCCCATTATACATTCTTACAAATCTATTTTGTTGCAATTATTATTTTTTTTTTCACATCAAGATTACCCATAGCTGGTTTATTTTCTTACTTTAATTTCATTCATCTGATTAGATCTGTATTATCCCTACTAGAGAAACAAAATTCTTGGGAGAAACTTGCAAAAGCTAAAGAAGAAAAGAGAGGAGGAGAAAAAGAGGAAACTTGTCTCTGAGGGATTTTTAAATGCTATGCAAAGCCATTATTAACATTTTTATACTCATTTGCTAGTTGCCTTCAAGTCAAAACTTTGTGGCACTTGGTTCCACTTTGTGCTGCAAGGAAAAATAGATCGAGGCTGTTGTTAAATAAGGTTTTATGTAAATGTTACTGACATGCATGAATATGAATCTGTGCATGCTGTATGTATCAAATGATCATAAATAGCTTCAGGTAATTTGTCTTTGCTTAACTGAGGGCAAAGTTTAAATCAGTGTATTTTGTTTTTTTGAATAACCATGTAATGGGCTAAGTCTTTTTGTATTTTGCTGTCAGTAAATTTAGGGGCATTTGGCAGCCATAAAAAGCTCACAGAAGACTTGTAAGTGATGTAAATGAATATGACCAATTAATGACTTCCCAGATCACAAAATTCACACCGATTTCTGCAAATGAAATCCATTTTTTTATTGAAGAGGTTTTGTTGTTGCCTTATTGGTCAAGTGGGTCGTGTTACAAATTACACCTTTGTTAAAGCTAGACTTGCTCTTCAGCTTCATTCTGGATGGGTTTCAAGACACCATGTACCAGAATGACTGTGGATGGGAGTGGTGCATTGCCAGTTTGTTTCTGAGGTTAATGTTTCTTATTTTCATTTTTCGCCCCTGGATGTCATATGCATGAGGAACATGGGAGACACATTTCAAAGCTTATAGTAAATCTTCTTTGCAAGACTGTGTCTGGCATGGTTGGAGGGAGTAAGGCTGAGTCATCATTCAGATGCAATCTGAGCAGCTGGAAGTGTGTTGCCATCAGAAATCAGAATCAATGACTGTGCCATGGAAACCCAGGCATGGAATTTTGACCAGTTAAAATTTGGTAGCAATCCAAATGGGACTATTTTAGTTAGAAAGGGCTTAGGTTTTGTACTTTTCCTTGTACCAGTGTCACAAAATAGCATCATCACTTAACTCATTGATGTAAGCCACAGTGTGGAAATGAAATCAGGCTTCATTTGGTTTGTCTGGTTTGTGGATACTGTGGAGATCTGACCTCTCTTCACAAATACTTGACTCACAACAAAGTTCTGAAGAAACTGAAAATCCTGTACAAACCATAAAATCAAAAGTATGCCCTGCCTAAATGCTCTTACTCCATAACTTCCTCTTCAGATACAAGAGAAAGAGATAGATCTGAATTCCTTATGAATTTCCTGAACATTCTTTTTACTGTGCCAGGGTTTAGGTGTGTTTAGTCTTTGGCTATGTCTTGCTGATGCTTGATCAAAGTTGCACTTTCACTAGCCAATGTCAGAGTCGATATTTGAGCATGAGGGCAGACCATTGTGTACTGCTTAAAGCAACCATGTGCATTGGGATAATCATTGTACAAACTAATAAACCATTTCCCTCTTCTTGCTCTTGTTTTTTATTTTATTTTTCCTTTATCACCTTCTTCCGTCGTATTCTGCTTCTTCTTCTTCCCTCTTCTTCTCATTTTCCCTGCAGTTCATTTCTTGCCCTATTTCTTTATCTCTTCTTCTCCCACCACAACGTTCCTTCCCTAGCTGTTTTGAAGATGTGTGACAATGCAGTAAACTGGAGCCGGATGCCCTTGCCTGCTCCTGTCTTCCACTCCTTATGCTGCCTTCCCAGGTCCTTTGACACTTATCAGACCTGGGAAGGAGTAGAAGCACAGGAAGTATGCTACTAGGCGATTGCCACCTTCACCCTTCCCATTTTGGTGCATCTTTAACTGTCTAGTATTAGACAAACACCTGATGGCTAGGAATGACTTTCAACCTCTTAACTTTGTGAAGGTTGAATACGTGTAATTAAGTCTTTCTCTGAAGCACTTGATATGAAATGGAACTTACTACTCTCCCCAGACCTTCCTCGCTCCTGAAAACATGTTGCAAAATGTTGTTTCTCTTTCCCCTTTTTCCTTTCTGGGGGTTTCTAGACTCTCCTTGGCATTAGTTATGGTCCCAGTGCACACTTGGTGAAGCGCAGAACCAGCCACGGAAGCATATTCAGTTTCCGACTCCGTGGTAGAGACACTGGCTCCGAAACAGATTTTGCCGATGATGAGATCAGCACTGCTGGGGAAAATGAAAGCCACCGAGGCTCTCTCTTAATTCCAAGATCTGGGAGGCGTCCAAGCATGCAAAGTCAAGTGAGCCATAGTTCTCACCCTACTACTCCCAACTACACCCAGACGGGCAAAAGGAACAGCTCAGTGGATTGCAATGGTGTGGTTTCCCTGATAGGAGGAGGCATCGGGGCACTCAACCCAGACCCTACTTCTCCTGCAGGGTTACTGCTCCCCCCAGTTATTATGGAAAAACCTGGGACAGGCGATCTGGTGAGTACTTTATAACTTTTGTATGTGATTCACGCTCTTGTTTCCTTCTAAACATTGTTGGAGTTTGCTGTAATTGATTTACGCTGTGTGCAGTCCACAGTGAGAATCCCAGACCCACCACCCCAGGCAGGGTGGGAGGAAAATGGGCTGGTTCACACAGCACGTTGTGTCTAGTGCTACTTAAGAGAGGTCTGTGACTTCTGGTGAGACTGAGACCTGGCTGGAGACAAATATCTTAGGTTTGATTTGAATTTTCCTTTCTTGTACGGACATTTTTTAAGTTGGTTATTTTGACATTTGAATACCTGAAACTGTCCAGTGACTAGAAAATGGTATTTTAAAAGTGATTTAGTGTGAGTCTTACCATCATAAGTCTCCATTTTCTCTCACTGTTTTCTATCTACTTGCATCTGACCTCTTGTCTTCTGTCTAGCTACTTGTGGAAGGCTGTTCTTACAGTTCAAAGGTAGTTCCCAGAAGGGTTTAGCATCCACTCTAGGAAACAACCAGGAAAGATGAGCACATGATCAACAGATTTCAAGGCTTTTGCAGATTGCCAGGATCTTTGTTGCAAAGCAATGCTTCTCCAAAATATTTAGTAAGGCTGTAAATAAAACTATTGACTGATACCATTAAGACCCAAGTGCAGTTCTACTTGAAAAAAAAAACACGAGATAGCGTTTTGGAAATAGCTGCTACACAGGCAGGGCAATTCGGACAAGCTACCAGTTTGATAGGGTGGGAATTTACCTCATTTAATGTAGATAATCCCCACTGGATCTCATCATTCTCAATAATCTTTCAAGCAATGGAGATCAAGTCGTTAAAATCAATGTAGGCTCAGTGTTTTATTTTATATTAAGACATCAAAAATCTTCCTGATGCTGCCTCTTTCTGTTTACTTTAACTACAAGGGGAGCCCAAGGTGAAAAGCTCTATATTGCACATGTCTTAAGTCAGGTGAGATGAAGCACACTCAGAGTAACAAGGTGCCAAAACTGGGTTACAGTGGTGAGGAAATAAGCAAATGTGATTCTAACATGTATGAGGCAAGGTATTTCCTGAAGAGAAAGGCGAGTGAGATGGATCCCAGCTGTGGTGTCAGATTATCAGTAAATTGAGAAGTAGTTTTTTTTTCTTTAGAGCCAGGCAGCTTCTTCTCTTTCAAGCATTGCATTGAATTTTTTTCCTCACCTATCTGGGCATTCCCTGTAGTCCTGCAAATAGACTCTCACACTGTACATGAGAGGAGGGGCTGTGCTGTGTGTGGGAAGCTAGCTGGTGTGAGAATTATCTCCTTGGTTGACAGTTTTGAGGCTGTTGCTGCTTTCTCAGATGTTCACACCTTTGTTCATTTAGGACTTTGGTACTCCTGTTTTTACTCTCAGCAGTCCTGAGAGAAGTCTCTAAACAGCTGAGCAACAAAAGCGCCATTTGTGGATAGCGAAGTTTTGTTTGACTCAACCTGGCACAAAGCTGGCTGTCCATTAAAAGAACTGTGAAAGTTTGTGCATCTGTTTGAAAAAAATGATCTCAACAAAAGTAGAAAGGCCTCAGTGGCTGAGCCGCGGATGTACCCCTTTTCTCTGTAAGCAAAGCAGCTCTGCAGTCTGCTGAGGCTCTCCCAGCTGTCAGAAAAAGCTTAACCAAACATGAGAGCACTCAGCCTTTCATAGGAAATATTGGTATTTTGCAGGGTTGGGCCTTGAGGTGACAGAGAGGTTTTGAGCTCTGCTGGCATTTCTTTTCATTTGCCAACTTCCTGCCTTTTAAAAAACATGGATGTTGAAAACCAAATGGCCCGGGTGGGTGAGCTCACTTGACTGTTCCCTGGTCATCTAGGAAATAACACCCAGCCACTAGAGTAACAGATGCTCATTCAGTGATGCAATTGAAGGACGTGTGTCTTCTGAAAAACAGGTTTGGTATCTAATCTATCCAGAAACTATGAGCTGGAGTTAAAAGCTAATTGGCAAGGAGCCCATTGCTGTACAGATGTATTTGCTACAGGAACTGTAAGTGCCGAGTACAAACGTGCAGCCTCAGCTGTGCAAAAGGAAATAGCAAATCCAGCACCTCGGTGTGCTTGGAGACAAATCAACACATTTCTGGGCTTTGTGTTCAGTTGTTTTTGCCTTTTTTCTTTTTAAAACTTGAAGTTCAGTTTGTTCTCTCTAGCAGCTCTGGCTTCTTTCTTGTAGTCTTTTTATATGTTTGGGGAAGGCAAAAGAAAGGTGTTACAAAGTGAAGTTAAAGCTACCTCATTAACCCCACCTAACCTTGCTGCTGTTGTTTATTTTGTATGAATGTAAGCTCATAGTGTAAAAGAACCCACTATTGCTATCTGTTGTATCTTCCCTGAACAAGAAATGAAGGACAAATCTGTGAAAAGGCATCACCGTGTCCAGTTCTGGGCACCTCAGTTCAAGAGGAACATAGAACTGTTTGAGAGAGTCCAGCACAGACACAAAGATGGTTGAGGGCATGGAACATGAGAGACTGAGGGAGATGGGGCTCTTTAGCTTGGGGGAGACTGAGAGGTGACCTCATAAATGTTTATAGATATGTAAAGAGTGAGTGCCAGGAGGATGGAGCCAGGCTCTGCTGGATGATGCTTGATGACAGCACAAGGGGCAATGGGTGGAAGTTGAGGCATAGGAAGTTTCATTTAAACCTGAGGAGGAATTTTTTCCCTGTGAGAGTAACAGAACACTGGAACAGGCTGCCCAGGGGGGCTGTGGAGTCTCCCTCTCTGGAGATATTCAAGACCTACCTGGATGTGTTCCTGCGTGACCTTATATAGGAGATCCTGCTCTGGCAGGAGGGCAGAACTGGATGAGCTTTTGAGGTCCCTCCCAGCCCTTGAAATTCTGTGATTCTGTGGTCACTGCAATATAGTGTTAAGCCCTGATTTACAGCTTCCTGAGAAATAAATGTGGCTTCACTCATGTAACTGCAATGCCTGAGTTGATGGAGCTGATAAAACACATTTTGCACCATGTGGTTTTGAAGACAGGTTTACTTAGGTTTGTCTGTGATGCTCACTAGTATCAGGTAAGCAATTGCTACTAGCAAGGAGACCACTGAATTCTGTTTTGGGTAGAGCTTGGATAAACATTTCTGATTTGAAAGGAAAAGTAAACATATGAAACAAGATCTGACCATCTCTGGGTCTGAGTTTTCAACTGCAGCCCTCCAGCAGATTGTAATTGTAGCAGATGATTTCCAACTGGGCCCTCCTAAGGTTTCTCAGGGAAAGCATAAGAAGTCGCTAACCACTTCTGAAAATTTTAGACTGGTCAGCTTTAGCAATGTTCAGCCTGAAGTTTTTACCACAGGCAAAGTAGCTGGGACCACAATGAACAACTTCCATGCCTCTGTGTCATTGCAACTGCTGCCCTCTCTTCCAGCCAAAGGCTCTTTGCCCACAGGAACGGCTGTGGGTGGCAGCTGAGCTGACATGAAGACATCTGTGCAGCTTGTGCCCTCTCCCATGAGAGGTGGCTTCAGCAGATTATCACACTATTCAGGCTGGTGATTCAGATGAGAGGTCTCCTGACACTTGGCAGCAGAAGAGCATGTTAGCCTGAAAAAGCCAGTTTCAAATGCTCTTCAGATGGCCCTGGCTGCTTGGTACAGATGGTTGTGAGTGTGCTTCCATGAGAAGCCAAGTGTACTTGCACTTTCCATGTTCTCCCCTAATCTCTAAATACAGCTAGTGAAACAGGAGAGATTTTAAATAATGTCAGTGGATGGTGTTTAGGCCCATCAGTCTTGTCAGCTGAGGGTAGTCTCACTGGTCAGCAGGCTTGCCCTGGCAGCAAGGCGGGTTATACTTCAGTGTTCAAGATAGAAAGCTTGCTGAGTTCATGTAAAGAGCAAAGTGGTGTCATATAAAAGTGTGATCTACAAGCACCCTCCACAAAGGTGTCTTTGGATCAAACAGTTTTTGCCTGGATGTGAAGAGCAAAAGCTGTTCATGACCACAGGGTTCAGGGAGCTCGTCCCAGGAAACCCATGATAAATCCTAGTTGCTCTCCTGGAAATCTTTGGTATATCGTGCAGAGGACTGAATGAAGACTGATCCTCTTTGCCCAGCTTTCTTCAAGTAGTACAGCAGCTGATTTCATCAAACTCACCTCTGTGTAAATATGACACAAGCAGGACCTGGTGATTATGCTTAAAGACTTGACTTGAGAGGGAAGGGTTTGGAAAATGATACATTTTAATACTCCTGCTGAATGCTGTGATAGGATTTGGGGCTTTCACCACTTTTAGAGAAAGTGTATACATTATGTAGGTAACCTCAGGGCACAACCTAAAGTTTCAGTGAAGTCCTGTAGTACTTATTTGCAGCTATGCATTACTCTGTTGTGTCTCAGTATTTCTTAGTTAGGAGGTTGGAATAACATCTCCCTTCACCAGGTATTGATCTGTTTGAACAGAGTTGGATTAAGTTAATGAGCTGGCACCTGAAGTTCAATTTATCCAAAGACTGCAATGAGGATGAGTAAAGTGTAACAAGTGATTATCAAGTATTTTCTGAGTTAGGAAATCCCTATGACAGCATCCACTCTTGCCTCCTAAAGCCAGATGGAGCTCTTTCCGTAACTCTGCAGGAAGACAGGAAGACCACAAGGTTTTTTGTTTAGCTTGACTTTCCAGTTGTGTTGGAGGTTAGAAGTGGCAAATAAATGGATGCCAGACTGAAGAGGTAGTTGTTTACAAGTATGCAGCTGGCTGTTAGCTGTTAGTTCCCACTGCTTTGCTTTCCCTGGGGCATCTGCTCATCAAAGCTTCCCATCAGCCCAAGAGGAGTGGAACTACTGGTGATACGGTTTTGGGATGGGCAATAAGGCCAAGGTCAGAGCTACCCAGAGTCTCTGTCTTGCACATACAGCCTTTCTTGAACTCCCTTTTGGTTGTTCATATGTTTTTTCTCTCTTAGGAAACTAGAAATACTGAGTATTTCTACCATGACAGGAGTAAAAACTAGTGGGGAGTGAGCCCTTAAGAAAGACCAGACTGCTTATTGAGATAACAAACTAAGACTTTAGAAGCTTATCTTTTGTTTTTGTTTTTTTTTTGGGTAGCAAAACAAACAAACAAGCAAGCCAACAAAAGACCCCCACACACACACACCCAAAACAAACAAACAAACCCTAACACAATAACAGACAGAATCGTTTGGCTTTTGNCACACACCCAAAACAAACAAACAAACCCTAACACAATAACAGACAGAATAGTTTGGCTTTTGTTGCCACTAAACATAACACACTCTTTTGCTGACCACATTGGTTTAATATTTTCCTGTTGACCCTAAAATTGCCCCAAGGTAAAATTCGTTGTTTTGGTTTGATTCGTTTGTTTGTTTGTTTGTTTGTTTGTTTTTTCTTCTTGCTTCGCCACAGGACTGGTGAAAAGGGAAAGTGTTAGCAGTTTCCACATTCAGAAAAAAAGGTCAACAAAATAAGTCATCCAAAAATGGCTGGCGATAGTCCTTTGCTGCTGCCCTGCGCGAAGAGTTGTCACCGCAACTCCTTTCAAACTTTGCTCCTTTCAAACTTTGCTTTAACACATCTTAACCATAAATAATTCAGATTTGACACAAATATTCCAAGCTGTTCCCTTTTACAGTGCATCTTTTAAATAATCAAGCATCTGCAAAATTAAATGACTTCTTTTTAATACTGTGTGCTATTATGGTCACCTTGAATCTCATTAAATATTTGTGCTAATGCCTTACTGGGTCCATTGTTTATGGTGTGGCCTGTCCACCTCCTTTTATGCTTGAAAAGATTTTTACTG
>VWYK01072835.1:2341-12411 GCA_013399775.1 Semnornis frantzii | reverse complement strand
CCTAGGCCTACCATGACAAAAGCCTTGGGAGATACTGGTTGAGTAAAACCAGATTTGGTTCTTGTGGCAAGGGTAAGTTATTAGGAGTAGTTTATTTACAGGTATGAGTAACTTAACTTGGTTAATATATTGATTTAAAAGATCAGAACTTTAAAGCACATTTACTGAACATTATTGAATGTGGCACCTGGTGGGAGGCTCTCATTTGAGTTGGCTTTCAGCCCACCTGGTCTTTTCATGCATATCTGCACAGAACTTTGGCTTTTTGAGGCCCTGGAGGTGAGGATGTGGGAGGTTTCTCTGTAGATAATAGTTTAAATGCAATTGCTAAGGAGATTTCAGAGGAGCTTCAATGATTTCAATAAAGATATCAGTCCCAGTTGAGCACCTCTAGATTCAAGGAGACCATATTAGTTTTGGGCCTTTCTAAGAGCTTTGTTCCAGCTACTCACAAATTCTGACATCCTAGTGTTAGTGAAGTGACTTATTCCTGATGCTCTGCTCTTAGAAATTTAGAATATTGAGAGAAAATGCAGCTAAGCAAAACATGACCTGAATTAATGACAGACCAAAGCAGGGAACTGCTGCATCAGTTGCAGCATGCTGCAAAAGCCTCTATGAGAAAGAGGGGTGTGAGGGGGGGTGATGGTAAATGTAGAGCTACAAATAATATATAGAAGCTCTACACAATTCCGCAGTGCCCTGCTGTGCTGAGCTGTGGAAATCCTTCCTTCTGCAGTGGTGGGAAAGTTGATTTATGAGAAGATAGGACCAGAACAATCCTCACTGTCAGTACAGACTGGTGGAGGAAAGGATAGGAAGCAGCCTTGCAGAGAAGGACTTGGGGGTGCTGGAGGGTGCAAAGCTGGACAGGAGCCAGCACTGGGCACTGGTAGCACAGAAGGTCAAGGGCAGCCTGGGCTGCATCCAAAGCAGTGTGGGCAGAGATGGAGAGAGGAGATCCTGCCCCGCTGCTCTGCTGAGACCTCACCTGCAGGGCTGTGTCCAGCTGTGGGACCCACAACTTGAGAGACATGGACCTGGTGAAGTAGGTCCAGGGGACACCACAAAAATGATATGGGGATTGGAGCAGCTCTGCTACAAGGACAGGCTGAGGGAGCTGGGTTTGCATCAGGAAAACTGTCCAGGAGGTCAAGGTTCTTCTGCCTCTCTACTCTGCCCTGATGAGACCACAGCTGCAATACTGTGTCCAATTCTGGGCTCCCCAGTTCAGGAGAGACAGGGACCTGCTGGAGACAGTCCAACAGAGAGCTGTGAGGATGCTGAAGGGACTGGAACAGCTCTGCTGTGAAGAAAAGTTGAGAGCCCTGGGGCTGGTTAGGCTGCAGAGGAGAAGGCTGAGAGGGGATCTGAGCAGTGTCTATCAATAGTTGAGGGGTGGGGGTCAGGATGAAGGTGCCAGGCTCTGGTTGGGGGTGCCCAGGGATAGGACAAGGAACAAGGGGATAAGGGGAACTTAGGAAGTTGCACCTCAACGTGGGGAGAAACTTGTTTGGTGTGAGGGTGCTGGAGGCCTGGAGCAGGCTGCCCAGAGAAGTTGTGGAGTCTCCTTCTCTGCAGACTTTCCAAACCCACTTGGATGTGTTTCTGTGTGCCCTGCCCTGAGCAATGCTGTTCTGGCAGGGAGGTTGGACTGGATGATTTCTGCAGGTCCCTGCCAACCTCTAATACTGATTCTATGCTCGCCTTTACTGATAGCACATCCCTGAGCAGCTTTCTGCCTGCAGAAGTGAACAAAGCCAGAGGAAAGCTGTTACAGGAGATAACATTCCAGATTTCACAGCATGCAGACATTCTAAGGTACACATTTTTTTTACCTTCAGGCTTGTGTTTCTCCAGTGCAGTGGTTGCAGATCTATGAACATACCACAGACCAGACATGATCCATTTGTTTTGAAGCTGTTGGAAGACATTTTTGTCAGTGCCCATAGCAAATGGCATTAAGTACTTACTGGTGGATCAGTGTAATCACTACCTTGACACATGAAATCAGTTTTCCCACCAAGGATCAATACTTGTCCTTGAAGGCTGCCAAAGTCTGAAGGCTGCAACAACTCTCAGAATAGTCAGAGATTATAAAGACCAGAAAAAAGAGATGATGGAAATCTGATATGATAAAAGATGAAGTGATAAATGGTCAGAAAATGATTCAAAAACAAATAAGAGTCACCATGGCAGAAAAATGGAAACCAAAGTAACTCCCAGCAAATTTGTCAGCAGAACAGCACAGATTGTGGAGTCCTGATATGGTTTGTTTTTTTTTTTTTTTCCTATGCATGGAAGGACTGAATAAAAAGGAAAATGTTCTTGATCACTTTTTGACAGCTCTATGTTTATCACAGGAAAACCTTTGTCTGAGACAGGTTATTAAAGAGGAAAAAAAACCAAAAACACATCCAGACCAGACACTGAAATGAGAATGAGCATTTCCCCAGATTGCTTTTTCAGAGGGTCAAGGATAGATCTGTTCTGTTTTTAATAAGCCTTTGTTTGCAGTTCCCAAGATTAGACTCCAAGCAACCAATCAAGTAGCCCTCTACCACCCTGCCACAAAGCCCTGAGTAATCCTTTGGATAAGAAGATATCAGCATTCAGTAGCATGCAGAGTTACAATAAGAAAAAAATCCACTTGACTTAGCCTCTTGTTTCTAATTCTTAACCTGAAAATCCCTTTCCAACCATGGAAAGGACAACAGCATCTAGACTTGGTGGCCTCCAACCACATATGATGCTAAGTGGTGTTGCCCCACACATTTCCACTGAAACACAGCAATTTACTGTATTTGAATGTTTTGCCCAGTTTTTATTGCTGTCCTACCTGTATTGAGAGAGCCTAACGTGCATCAGCATTTCTCTCTGCTCCTTATAGCTTTTGTGATCAGTCCAATTGATTCTGGGCCCCTCGGCTCAAGAAGGACCTCAGGGAACTGCTTGAAAGAGTCCAGCACAGAGCCACAAAATGATGGGAGGCAGTGGAACATCTTCCTGTGAGAACAGGCTGAGAGAGCTGGGGCTCTGCTGCTGGGAGAGAAGCCTGAAGGGTACTTTCATTCCTGTTGATAAAGATGTAAAGGTGAGTGCCAGGAAAATGGAGCCAGGCTCTGGTTCATTGGTGCCCAATAGGGCACTGAGTGGAAGCTGAAGCATAGAAAGTTCCATGGAAACATGACGAGGATTTTTTCCCCTGGGAGGGTGCCAGAAGCCTGGCACAGGGTGCCCAGGGGGGTTGTGGAGTCTCCCTCTCTGGAGATATTCAAATCCACCTGGATGTGTTCCTGCGTGATCTGCTCTGGCAGGGGAGTTGCACTGGGTGAGCCTTCAAGGTTTCTTCCATCCCCTGACATTGTGTGGTTCTAGGATTCAGTTTATAGCCTGGCAGCTGCTATGAGGATTTTTCAACAGGAGATAGAGAGGATTGTTGGCACAGGATGTGCACCATGTGCCAGTGCAGTGTGGAGCCCTACGCATGCCTTCTGTCTCCATTCTTTCAGCTGTCAGCAGAGCAGGAGCTACAGGAGACAATTCTCACTCCTGGATGGCAAGATCACATTGCCAAATGCTTTTGGTCCTCTCAAGTAAACTGCACCAGCTCAGGCAGGGAAGTGATCTGCCAGAGGGCAGCCCTGTGGAGAAGCAGCTGAGAGTGCTGGTGGCCAACAAGTTCTGCATGGGCAGCAATGTGCCCTGGTGGCCCAAAAAGATCAATGGGATCCTGGGATGCATTCAGAAGAGTATGGTCAGCAGATCAAGGGAGGGTCTCCTCTACTCTGCTTTTTAAAACTGTCCTTATTCTAAGTGTACAGAGAAAGGCAATGAAGTTGGAGAACAGGGCTGGGGAGGAGCAGCTGAGGGAGCTGGGGGTGGGGGGGTTAGTGTGGAGAAAAGGAGGCCTTTTCTCCTCAATGAGGAGAGACCTCATTTGCTCTCTACAGCTCCCTGAAAGGAGGTTGGAGTGAGGTGGGGTTGGGCTCTTCTGCCAATTAACAAGAGACGGGATGAGAGGAAATGACCTCAAGTTGCACCAGGGGAGATATTGGTTGGAGATCAGAAGAAACTTCTTCCCTGAAAGAGTTCTCAACCCCTGGCACAGGCTGCCCAGGGAGGTGGTTGAAACACCTCCAGGGATGGGCAAAGATGCAGAGCTGTGGTGCTAAGACACATGATTTAGCTCCAGCCTCGGTAGCATTAGAGAATGGCTGGAATGGATGAGCTTGAAGGGCTTTTCCAATCTACATGACTATGATTTCCTATTCTTTTCCTTTCAGAATCCTGAAAACAACCCCAACAACATAAATCCAAACAAAACCAACAGCAGAAAAATACTGCCCTGGAACTATTTCATGTATTTAAGTTCCTGCCTTTAAAGACTCAAAGCCTCTTTGTAGGCTCAGGTTGGTTTATCTCTTAGCTCTCCAAGTAATCATTTTCCTTCAAGAGCTTTTGCTTCATCGCCACAAAACCACTTTAAGAGATATCACAGGTAGTAAACACCAAAAACAATTTAGCTTATCCCCCCTGATAACTCTTGTGGGAACACATCAGGCTACAGCTGTATTATTGGAGCCCCACGTGCACTATCGGCATGAAGCTGCTTGTCAGACTCTCCTGCAGTTTGCTGCAGCCATGCACCAAGTCAGGGTAAGAGCAACAATCACCAGTCCCCTAATCGCATTCTTTTCCCCCTATCCTGAACATCACACAAAGCAGAACTGCAAACTTGGGATTCTTTCTAAGTCTTTGCTACTTTTCTTTCCCATTGTGGCCATCATGGAAACAGAGAATGGTTTGGGTTGGAAGGGAACTTCAAGATTATTACCAAGCCCCCTGCCATAGGCAGGAACACTTCCCACTAGCCCAGGGGTGCCCAAGACTCAACCAACCTGGCCCTGAACACCTCCAGGGAGGGAGCATCAGCATCTGAGTGGAAAGCTGTCCCCATCACCTTGGATGCTTACAACAATCCCGACACTTATGATCTTAAGTTTTAGTCATCATAGAATCATTTAGGTTGGAAGAGACCCCTGGGATCTCTGCCAAACATTGACACTACTCTAGGAAGTTCACACCAAGCATCACATCTAAATGACCTTCACATACCTCCAGGGATGGTGACTCCACCACCTCTCCTGGGCAGCTCATTTCAGTCCCTGACCACTCTTTCCATTGCCCTAATGTCCAGTCTAACCCTGTCCTGCTGCAGCTTAAGGTCATTCCTCCTTGTTCTGTCACTAATTCCCTGTGAGCAGAGCCCAGCAGCAGCCTCTGCACAGCCTCCTCTCAGGTAGCTGCAGACAGCCATGAGCTCTGCCCTCAGCCTCCTCTGTTTCACACTCACCAGCCCCAGCTCCTTCAGTCTCTCCTCACCACATTTACTCTCCAGGCCCTTCACAGCTTCCTTGCCCTCCTCTGCACTGGCTCCAGCACCTCCACATCACACAAAACTCATGGCAGCAGCTCAAGGCATAGAAGGTCCAGAAATAGCAGCAGATGGTCTCATACTGTAGCTGTCTACTAAGTATCAGAGGTGATCATGAGTACAAACTACAGCTCCACTGACTCAAAGAACAGAATGATTCACAGACTCACAGAACACATCCAGTTGGCAGAGCCCTCCAAGCTCACCCAGCCCAAGCCTGCACCCAGCACTGCAGGCTCAGCACCAAACCATGTCCCTAAGCACAGTTCCACAGGCTGCTGGAACACCTCCAGGCATGGGCACTGCAGCACTGCCCTGGGCAGACCATTGCAGGGCTGGAGAAGCCTTCCAGGGCACAAAGAGTTCCTAAGAGGCAGCCTGAGCCTGCCCTGGGGCACCTTGGAACCATTGCCTCTGCTCCTGAAGCCCTTTTCTGATGAGCACAGCCTAGACTGGTTTTAGAGCCACTTCCTCAGTCCCTCAGAAGAGGCAATGAAAAATCGATTAGAAGTTGTGAGAGCAGCTCTCAAGAGCCAGTTTCATTTTTACCAGTGTATTTATCCCAGGACTGTCCTATGCAGAGTGAGACAAGGACATTCATAGGTGAGACAAGGAGAACACCACACCATTCCGCTGTGAGGAAAGCCTCTCAGACATCCCATGTCTGGGCAAGACTCAGGTGATAACACAAAGCAGGCTCCACTCAGGAGTCTTCCAGAAGCATGACCAGCTTAATACAGGCTTCCCCTTGTGGAAAGCACTGTTGGTGAGGTTGGATACAAGAGATTTTTACCATATAATATTGTTCTGAAAGGGGAGGGGAAAAAAATAACCCAGCCCTTAATAATTATTTATCCCAGACCTATTGACAGCCATTGCTGCATCTCTTCACCTCAGATGAAAGTCACAAATGCTTATAAACAACTGAAGTACAGCCAGAACCATAGAATTGTTTGGGTTGGAAAAGCTCTTTATGATCATCCACTCCAACCATTCTTTAGCCTTAGCCTTGGCAGACTTGGACCACGTCCCTCAGCACCACATCTCTGCCTCTTGGAAACACCTCCAGGGATGAAGATTCAGCCACCTCCCTGGGCAGCCTGTGCCTGGCTTTGAGAACCTTTACAAGAGAAAAAAAAAAAAAAACCAAACTTCTCATCTCCAACCTAAACATCCTCTGGGGCAACTTGAGGCCAGAGAAAGGTCACAAGGATGATCAGAGAGCTGGAGCTTCTCTCCTATGAGGACAGAGAGTTGGGGTTGTTCAGCCTAGAGAAGAGAAGCCTCAGAAGAGACCAGGTGGAGATTCAGACACCTCCCTGGGCAACCCGTGCCACTATCTCCCCACCCTCACTGGAAAGAATTTCTTCCTAATCTCCAGTTTCAACCTGCCCTCCTCAGGCATCAATCCACTGCCTCTCATCCTTGTAAAAATTTCCTTCTCAGTTTTCTTGTAGGCCTCCTTTAGATACTAAAAGGCTGCTCTAAGGTCTTCCCTGGAGCTTTTTCTCCAGGCTGAGCAGTCCAAATTCTGTGTCTCCACATGAGAGAGGTTCTCCAGCCCTCTCATCCCTAATTCCAAGGCAGTGCCTCATCAACAGGTGCCCATTACCCAAAAAGTGAGTTCCAGCCTGCATATTTTGCAGGCCACTTGGAGAAACCATTTCAATGGAAAATATTTCATTTCTGATTTTGTGCAGTATTTTTTATTCCACTATATTATATCTGTCTGCAAAGGGCATTATTCATTTTTTCCTGAATTTTTAAAGGAAAAAAACAAACAAAACCCCCAAAAACCATATATTAACCAATTCCATTCAATTCACTGCTCATTGGTCTTGATACTGAAAATATTTCCTCCCTAACTAATACAAGAGAATCAGAAAATGTTAGGGGTTGGAAGTGACCTGCAGAGATCATCCAGTCCAACCCCCCCTGCCAGAGCAGGATTATCTAGGGCAGGTCACATAGGTGAGTTTGGAAAGTCTCCAGAGAAGGACACTCCACAACCTGTCTGGGAAACACCTCCCAGGACTCTCACAGTGAAGAAGTTTTCCTCATGCTGAGATGGAACTTCAGTGGTCCTTGTCCTATCCCTGGGTACCACCAAACAGAGTCTGGCACCTCTGTCCTGACACCCACTCCTCAGATATACATAGAGACTGATCAGATCCCCTCTCAGCTTTCTCCTCTCCAGACTAACCAGCCCCAGGGCTCTCAGCATTTCATAGAATGGTAAGGTTGGAAGGGACCTCAAGGATCATCCAGTTCCAAGCCCCTGCCACAGGCAGGGACACCTCCCACTAGTACAGGTCACTCAAGGTCTCATCCAACCTGGCCTTGAACACCTCCAGGGAGGGAGCAGCCACAACCTCCCTGGCCAACCTGTGCCAGTGTCTCACCACCCTCACTGCAAACAACTTCCTCCTAACATCCACTTTCAGTCTCCCCTCTGACACTTCAAACCCATTGCCCCTTGTCCTACCATTGCAAGACCTTGTCAATAGTCCCTCCCCAGCCTTCCTGTAGGCCCCTTCAGATCTTGGAAGACTACTACAGATATTCCAGTTCATCATCCTCCTAGCTCTCCAGCAGGTCCCTATCTCTCTTAAACTGAGGAGCCCTCCCACAGGATATCACTGAAAAGAGCCTGTCACCTTCTTCTTGGCATCCTCCTAGCTCTCTGTTGGACTCTCTCCAGCAGGTCTTTGTCTCTCTTCAACTGGGAAGCCCAGAACTGAACACAGTATTGCAGCTGTGTCTCAGAGGTAGGGCAAAATGGAGGGGGAGCAGAACCTCCCTAACCCTGCTGGTCACACTTCTCTTGATGCCACTCAGGATACCATTGCCCCTCTTGGCCACAAGGGCACATTGCTGGCCCATGCAGAACTTGCTGCCCACCAGGACTCCAAGCTCTTTCTCCATGCAGCTGCTTTCCAGCAGAGCAACCTCTAATCTGTGCTGTTGCCTGATGCTGCTCCTCCTCAGATGCAGTAAAATACAGGAAGAGTAAAATATAAACTAAACAGTAAAATGTAGACAATAAAATTCCTCCTTATGCTTCAGTCTGCCCCCTTACTATTCTCAGTTATTGGAGTCTGGAATTACCAGCAGACTTTGAGCCACCTGGACACCTCCACAACCATGACCACCTGTTACTCATCCTCTCCACATGCCACTGCTACTCCAGACTTGCTCAGCACAATCTATACCTTACACCAATGCTTAGAGAGAATAAACCTGAACTGATGCTTCATCTTTTGAAACCAGTAAGAAACAATAAAAAAAGCCAACAAACCAGTCCATTTCATAACTTCATACACTAATGAGCTCTAAAAGAGTTCCAGTTCTTGGAACAACTTTCAAACAAGAGAGCCTTGCCCTGCACATTCATCACAATAATGCTAAAGCTTATGGCAATGAGCCAAGCCAGCAAGGTGCCTTGGCAGAGGCACAGCACATCTGACATCCTGATAGAGTTTTAATGACATCTGCTAGCAAGACAACCAAGGTTAGAAGCTGGGGTTCTAGTTCCCCTTTTTAGAGTGAAGGATTACTAATTGAAGAAGAGTAGCCTCCTTGTAACTGGAGATCTAGGGCTGAGCTCCAGCAGCTGCTCCAGCAGCTCCATAGGTTAAAATAAACCCAGAATGAACAAAACAGCAAAAGTAATTTCCATGCTGACATAAAGCATACAAAGTTAGACTTGCCTCAGAGAGCCCCTGGCAGCCACCAGGAGAAGGAAAAGGAGCAGGGTGAGGAGAAGCCTGAGCAAAAAAGTGCTATTTTCTTAAACTCCTCCCTTTATACTGAGTGTGATGCTGCTGGGATGGGACACACCTGGAGTCAAATCAGCTCAGCTGTGCTGGCTGACTCAGAGCTGCTGATGGTCTGCAGCCCCTGGCTGCCCTGGTGTTGTGGCCCAGCAAAACCAGGACACTGAGTCAAGAGCTAAAGATAAAGCCTTTTTCATCTACTTTTCAAGACTTTGAGGATTTTGTCACTAGAGATGCAAAAAAACTTTCTTGTGGTTTGAGGGTTTTAATTATTATTTTTTAATTATTACCATTATTCCACTGGAGAGGATCCAACTGAGAGCCACCAGGATGTTGGAGGGACTGAAACATCTTCCCTATGAAGAAAGCCTGAGAGACTTGGGGCTGCTCGGTCTGCAGAAGACAAGGCTGAAAGGGGTTCTTATGAATGGTCTCTGCCAAGCAAAGATAGTCTGTGTTTGCCTTTCCCTGCTGAAGGAGGCTCTCCTCTCTCCACCTGGCTAACGGATTGCACAGGGGTCACATCAGAACTGGTACCCGGCGAGGCTTGAGCACTGCCAAGCTGTTGGGAAAGAAGGAAGCACTGAAGCTGCCAAGGGATCAGAGAGCAGAGCATTCACCTGCTTAAATGCTGATGTCTGCTGTCATTTTTACACTCTGAGCACCCACAGTACCCACACAGGACTATCAGATGTGACCCAGACTGTTGGAGCTGGGAGTGCTGGTGGACACCAAGTTCTGTATGGGACAGCAACATGCACTACTGGTCAGGAAGGCCAAGGGGGTCCTGGGGTGCATTCAGAGGAGAGTGGCCAGATCCAGGGAGGTTCCCTTCCCCTTCCCCTTCCCCTTCCCTG
>VWYK01072831.1:0-14718 GCA_013399775.1 Semnornis frantzii | reverse complement strand
GTCTTCCAGTCACGCTGGCGGTGCAGGCCAAATGCGTGTAGGCATGGCGGTATCACAGGCACCGGCACGGCACACCATGCAATGGCAAATGGCAAAAGGCGAAAGGCAAAAGGCGAAAGGCAAAAGGCAAAAAGCAAAGGCTCTCTGCTGACCTCCCTTTTATGCAATACAGCCCGAGATCAATGCCCTTTGGACACTGGACAGCCAATGAAATGGCAGTTAGCCAAGATTTGCCCATATTAGGTGGAACCATAGGCCTGCTCCACCCTTCTTCGGGGAAGAACACGGGCCCTGCACAAGGCTGCCCCGTGCACCCTGTTTACCACAGGGTCTGGTCAGGCAAGGCACCCCAGACTCAGTGGCGCCAGGCCCTTTGTCCCTTTCCCCGCCGTTGCTCTCCCCCAAAACAGCAGGAGGAAAGCAGAAAAATATGTCTGGGCAAGCCAGGAAAAGTATAAACCCAATTTGGCTTGCCTAGGCCTACCACGACACAGGTGGATTAACAACCAATGGATCCTCTACATGCAGTCTTCTCAGGAAACTCAGGCTTCTTTTAAATCCATTTACACTAGCATCACCTGTGAAGCCAGTAAACTGTAGAAAGAGGAGAGTAATCTTTTGCTGATAGATTCCAGATGATGTCCTAAATTCACCTTGCTTCGAGGACTTGCAGTGGATGTCATAACACTTCTTAAAACAAAGAAGGGCTCTCCCACAGGTTCGTTTGGGCTGCTTACAGTCCAAATCCTTCGTGGAAGCCTCCCTCTATGTCTGCAGCCTAAAGGCACTAGTATCTTAAGTGGGGTCATTCCTTTGTTTTGGCACCGTGAATACTTCTGCTTTTTGGAGCTCGTTCTGTGTTGACTTAGGCTGCTCAGCTGTTCCATTATTGGGCAATCTGAGAGCATTTTTGGGCAGCTGGCCTCTTATTTCTCCACAGCAGTGAGATGTGTATTTGTAGAAGATGTTTTTACAGACAGGACTCCAGAACTCATCACAGATTGCTTCAAATGCTGAGGGTTTGTCAATTTGAATTTTTAATAAATACCTGTTTATGACTCTGTAAAAAAAGGAAAAATATATCTATATAGAAGAAAAAAAAATCTAAGGATGCACAGATTTTTATATTATTAACTCACACTCATTAGTTTTATTGTGTGGGAAACTCCAGTAAGCAACTAATGATGCTGATACTTAAGTAATCTTCAGAAAATGAATGGGTAAAAATCTGTACTGTATGTAGAGGGAACAAAAAATTAATATTTTTATTTTTGAGCTTTGTCTTTCAGAGGTTCATTCTTCTTCCTCTTTCTTTCCTTAGACAAGCTATATACAGTCTTCAATGTTTTTGATGATTCTACTTGCTGGACCTACCATGAAGGCACTCTCTCTATGAAAGTAACAAGGAAAGGGCCAGTCATTAGTACACTGGAAGCAGACTGGCTAGAATTAACCGCTTTTTATTATAAACAAGGATTGTCCTTAATTGATTCTGTCATACATTGGGAAGCTTGTAAAGGTGAGTCCCAGAATATCATGAAGCTTTGACTTGTTGCAAATTCTGTAGTCTGCATAAGTAGATGATGCTTCACTTCTTGATGTGAGGGTAGTGTGTAAACATGTTCAGTTGTTGTAAACTTAGAGAATCTGATACCTAAAAAGGGAAGAACCTGGGGATTTGGGCACTTATAGCTCTGAATAATTGACATTTCAGCTATGTTTTACAAATAAAAAAATTCCAAGGTAGGAAGTTAGTGTACTGTTAGAATAAACATTTTGGGGTTGTTTGGGGTTTTTCTTTTTTTAAAAAAGGAAAAGATAATGAGGAAAAAAATCATTAGACACATGTTTCCCTGATATTTGTGTTCTGCTGTTCACCGTAGGTAGCTGTGGTGCAGTCTTGAGTATTTCCAGTGTGGCAGAAGAGCGTAGAATCAGAATGGCTTGGGCTGGGAGGGACCTCCAAAGGTTATCTAGTCCAAGCCCCCTGCAGTCAGCAGGGACATCCTCCACTGGATCAGGTTGCTCAGAGCCCTGTCTAGCCTGACCTTGAGTATCTCCAGGGATGGGACCTCAACTACCTGCCTGGGCAACCTCTTCCAGTCTTTTCACTAGCCTTGTGGCACGGAACTTGTTCCTGCCATCCAATCTAAATTTGCTCTTCTCTAATTTCAAACCATTGCCCTCATCCTACTACTGCAGACTTGTAGAAACAGTCCATCTGCAGCCGCCTTGTAGGCCCTTTTTAGGTACTGGAAGGCTGCTATTAGATCTCATCAGAGCCTTCACTTTTCCAGGCTGAACAACCTAAGCTACTTCAACCTGTCCTTGTAGTAGAGGTGCTCCAGCCCTCTGATCATCTGCATGGCCCTCCTCTGGACCCATTCCGTCAGGTCCATGTCCTTCCTGTGTTGAGGGCTCCAGAGTTGGGCACAGTACTGCAGGTGAGGTCTCACCAGAGCAGACCGAAGTGGCAGAATCACCTCTCTCAATCTGCTGCCAGGCTTCTTTTGATGCAGCCCAAGATGCCATTGGTCTTCTGGCCTGCAAGTGCATGTTGTGAGCTAATGTCCAGCTTCTCATTCACCAGAACTCCCAGGTTCTTTTCTGCAGGGCTGCTTTCTATCACCTCATCCCCCAGCCTGTACTGATAAGAAGGTGCAGCACCTTCAGCACTCAGTGTGCAGACTGTACTATTAAACCCAAGTCAGATTTACTATACTTAGTGACAAACATTGTTTGATAGCAGACTTAGAATTGATACTTCACTGCTGTCACACTTGGTCTTCATTCATATCTTGCTTGCACTAAATTCTGAGTAGTTGATGCTCTTCTAGAACTGTTTATGGCAGTTCATTGTAAGCAAGCAAAACACAGGGCTGCACGGCAGAAAAGTCTTCAAATGTTTCAAAGACCTTAAATAATTTTTGTAGTACTCAGGCTGATTATCCAGTGAGGTAAGTTTACTTCATGATGTATTAAAGTGGCTTTCAGAAGACATTTCACATCTGCTTCTTATGTGGATTATGGAAGGAGGGTAGAATTACTGGGCTCTTGAGTACTGCTTTATTATATGTCTTATTTAAGGCTTTTTTTTTCATGATATTCTGATTTAAAATTATGTGCACTCAGTGTCCCCCTTGCAAAGCTTGGTTAGTCAAGGGCTTAAATTAAAACTAAGTTTCTGCAGCCTGGAGAAGAGAAGGCTTCCAGGAGACTTTAGAGTAGCCTTCCAATATCTGAAGGCGGCTACAGGAAGACTGGGGAGGAACTGTTTACAAGGTCTTGCAATGACAGGACAAGGGGCAATGGGTTTAAACTGGCAGAGGGCAGATTTAGACTGGATGTTAGGAGGAAGTTCTTTGCAGTGAGGGTGGTGAGGCACTGGCACAGGTTGCCCAGGGAGGTTGTGGCTGCCCCCTCCCTGGAGGTGTTCAAGGCCGGGTTGGATGAGGCCTTGAGTGAGCTGTACTAGTGGGAGGTGTCCCTGCCTATGTCAGGGACTTGGAACTGGATGGTCCTTGAGGTCCCTTCCAACCTTACAATTCTATGATTCAAACATAAAATCCCTGTAAATTCAGTGTAAGTTCTTCAGAAATCAAACCCTGAAATAATGAACTGTTTGGGTTTTGTTGTTTTCAGTAGTTTGAATGTGAATCAGTGTATTTCTGTAGCTCTCCAAATTTAGTCCTTATCAGAGGAACACACAACTGAATTAACCTCAGATTGAATTTGGCATCCAGTCCTCCTCAAACTGCAGATTTTGTGTCACAAAGACAGTCTTAGTGATTAAATACAGTTTGTATTGCTTATCTTTGTTTCCTTTAAGTTATGATTCCTATCTGCTGAAGTCAATGGATGAACAAAGTTTGGGTTTTTTTTCATTGGGGGAGGAGAGGTGAGAAATCAGACTCATAGTTTTCACTAAGTGTTGTTTTAGAGCTGGAAAACAACTCTCTGGAGATGTCTTAAGATTGACTGAGGAGTGTTTCTGGCAGCTGTTGAAATTAATCTTTGCAGCTGTTGCCCAACAACAGCTTCACAGTCTTGGCATTCCTCTGTAGCTGGCTGCTGCTCTCTCTGTGAATAACTATTGCATCTTTAATACCCAGGTTGTGCCTTATTCAGAGATTTCACATTACCCCTTTGCAGCAGTTGCTGCTTCTGCTTGAACCCCACATTGACTGGTTTCAGTAAGACCTATGGGTGAGATGCCGATGAATTGGATATATTCAGAGGCACGACTCACTGTGTGGATGGAATTTTGCAGCCAATGGAGTGTCTGTAACCATAGTAAGAAATTAAAATAGCTACAGAGATCTTTAAGCAAAAATGTTTGTTCTTGAGGTGGATATTCCAGGGTTTTATAACCAGCTAAAAGTTGGGCATGCAATGGAGGCAAACCTGAAATGCTGTTTCAGGGAGAAAGATTTGCACTTAAATCTTTATGTCTACATGGACATCAAATAGTCATTTTCACCTCACTTTTGTTTGTTTTCAGAGTGTGAGGTGTCTTTAGCAGCAGTTGTCCTTTGCAGCTCTAGTGAAGTGAGCAAGTTTTAGCTATTGTTTTAATAAAACCACAGGTTTTCAATCAGGCAGCTGCAGAAATCCTCTTCTGTAGAACTCAAACCAGAGTGAGCAGAATTTCCTTGCTAGCAGGATGAAAATGCAATACCCACTTTAAGGCAGGAGGAAATGTGAAGATAAAAAGAACAAAAATAAATTGTCAGTTCTTAATTCCCAACTTCTGCTGGCAAAAGAGGATAGAGACGTAAAAGTGATCTAGAGACATTCTCTGTTAGCAGCCATTAGGATGCTATTTGAGTGAAGGTATGTCCAAAACTCTTTAAAATTTAGTTATTCTATCATGCTTGGAAAATTATAGAAAAGGGATACTCTAACATGTTGTAGGGGGCTACACATTTTAAGCATGTGCATGAATGATGAAGAAAGACTGAAGTCCATGAATTCCTAATAATTCATAAATCATCTTAGGAGCTGTGCAGATAGTATGTTTGTGCCTCAAGCTATGTGTTCACAGAATCATGGAATAGTAAGGTTGGAAGGGACCTCAAGGATCATCCAGTTCCAAGCCCCTGCCATAGGCAGGGACACCTCCCACTAGTACAGGTCACTCAAGGCCTCCTCCAACCTGCCTTTGAACACCTCCAGGAAAGGAGCAGCCACAGCCTCCCTGGGCAACCTCTGGGCCCACCCTCACTGCTAAGAACTTCCTCCTAACATCCAAACCCATTGTCCTGTCATTGCACAACCTTGTAAATAGTCCCTCCCCAGCTTTCCTGTAGGCCCCCTTCAGATCCTGGAAGGCTACTCCAAGGTCTCCTGGAAGCCTTCTCTTCTCCAGGCTGCAGAGCCCCAGCTCTCTCAGCCTGTCCTCATAGCAGAGATACTGCAGCCCCCTGAGCATCTTCATGGCCTCCTCTGGACNATCCCTGCCCTCTAGCAAGTCGACTGTGCCACACAGCTTGGTGCCATCTGCAGACTTGCTGAGGGTGCACTGATTCCTCTGTCCACAGCACTGACAAAGATGTCAAACAGCACTCGTGCCAGTACTGAACCCTGAGGGACACCACTTGGCACTGGTCTCCAGGTGGACATTGTGCCCTTGAGCACCACTCTCTCTGTACTACCATCCAGCCAATTTCTTATCCAGCAGTGCTCTACCCATCCAGTCCATGTATTTCCAGTTTGGTGACCAAGATGCCATGTGGGACAGAGTCAAATGCCTTACTCAGGTCCAGGTAGATGACATCAGTTGTTCTTCCCTTGTCCACTGTTGTTCTGACTTCATCATAAAAAGCCACCCAATTTGTCAGGCAAGATCTGCCCCTGGCGAAGCCATTGCTGGTTACCACCAATGTACAGTTCCTTGTACATTGTATCTCAGTGTGCATAATCTAACGCTAATACCACACATCTAATATCTGTATGTCTATGTAAGGGAGATGATCATTTAGATACTAACATGCACATAACTTAGACTGCATCCATCTTCTCTGTACTATACAGTAAGAAATGATGCTTTAGTGCATTAACAATTATGCACAATCTCTGTGCCAGTCAGGTCAGGTTTTCAATCCAGACCTTTTGTGTAGAATGGTTTGGGTCGGAAGGGACCTTAAATATCATTTAGTTCCAGCACTCTGCCATGGGCAGGGATACTTCCCACCAGGTCAGGTTGCTCCAATCTTTATCCAGTCTGGTCTTAAACTCACCTCTAGAAAGGAGATCCACATCTTCTCTGGGCAACCAATTGCAGTATCTCACCACCCTTAAAGTAAAGAACTTCTTCCTCATGTCCAGTTGTGTCCCAGAAGTTTTCTTTTGTTTGATTGGTGTGTTTTTCCTTTACCTTTTTCTGCCTTTCCTGAGAATGTGGCAAAACAAATATCTTTGTGCAGTATTGGAGAGGATTTAAATTTGATGTTCTGAGGATGTGTGATGGTTTGGGAGTTCCCTGCATCCCCACACTTTGTAAAATCCCCCAAACTAGACTCAGCCACCTGGAAGTTAAGGACTGAAGCTCTATTTACAGCTTAGCACAATATACAAGCAGAGATATACACAATATACAGGAATATTTACAGAAATATACAAGTTAAAGATAATACAGAAACACATCACCCCTCCCAGAAATCAGAGACCCCAGGAAGGGCTCCCAACCACCCTTCCACCTTCTCCCCACCCTCACACCTTACCCCAAGGTTTGCCTTATGCACAACGTGAGCTTGGAGGATGGGCCAGGGGGCTTAGAAGGAAAGTGGTTAGTGAGGTTACTCAGCAGAGAGGAGGAAGCCAGAAGCTGGACAGCCTCAGAGTGTCTGCAACCCCAAAAGTCTTCTCTTTGTTTTGTGTTCTTTTCTTATCCATCTCAGCAAGCCTATGAGTGAAGTAGACATTACCATTGTTTTCCTTTCTCAGCCTATAATCTAATTTTCTCCATTAAAATATTCTAATTAGCCTCAAACCAGCACAGGATGACATGATTTTACTGTCCAAACTGAGTTTAAAACAGTCAGCTCTCAAGGCACATTCTCACAAGAGCTTCCCAGTGGCTCTTGGGAGCAGAATGAGTATCCGATGCACTGCTTTTAGTTTTGGGCCAACTGGATACTGTCGGGCTTGAACGAGTGAGTCAGGGAGCTGGGCTCTGAAACTTCCTTCCCAGCAGGAATCTCCCTACAATTACTTCTGTTGCAGGCCCTTCCTGTGGCCTGTAGCTAAACTTTGCACTTCATGCTTTGGATTTCTGTGTTCTCTCCCACAACACCAGAAACTACACTATTGTCCAGAGTAGAGTGTTGAAGTGGAATGAAGAGGGTTTGTGCCTGTCTGCTGTCAGGGGATCGTTGGATACCCGAGACTCCAAAATTGATTCATAAGTGGCTAATGTTTTTGGGAAGATGAAATGGTTCATAGCTCAATCTGTAGAGAGAAAAAAAGGGCCTGAGTAATAAGTTGATTAGCATACTTCATGAAGGTGTAATTAGATGCAGAAATAATCACAAATGTGAGTTATTTGCTGTCTTGATTCATTTGATTTTGGTGGTGCTGTAAAATTTTGCTGCATTGTTGAGGGGACTACTCAGTAAGAATAACCAGGCCCTTGTGTGCAGCTTGGTAAGATACCAACCTTTCAGTTCACATTTGTTTTTATGTCCACAGGGGACTACTTGCCCAAATCTTTAGAAGGGTTATTTATCTACGAGGAACAAGGTGCTGGGGTTCCAGGTTCTAACAGGAGAGGAAATGATGCAATAGTCGTTGAACAATGGACAGTCATTGAGGTAAACCTGGTGATCATTTACCAACACTGCTTCCTACTTAGATTTCCCTTTGTTTTTTCCTCAGGATGCTTGTATCAGTCTTTGATAAACATTCAGGATGATTTCTTGAAGTCACCAACTTAAGCTAAACTAAAGGCTTCAGTTTTACAATTGAAGTCAGGTGTCTGTGGCCTTTGGTCAGTGTGCAGAAACTAAAAGTGCCACAAAGCTTCTGGCCTGACATTTGTAAATGTCCATAACAAACCCTCACATTTTCTTTGGTGGTATTTTTTAACTGCATGTTTCAAACCAACTTAGACCTCATTTCAGCAAGCACAGTTCCAATGGCAGTGTGCTGAAGTATTTTTAAATAAAAAGAGGAAAAAAGTAGAAATACAACTAGAAATAGAACAGAAAAAAATTGATAGTGAATTGAACGTAGTTTTCAGATGTGTATTCCTAGTAAAATTTTACTGCTAAATATGGAAGACTTAATTTTCCCAGTAAATTTACATGTATTGCTGTAGCATGGTGCAGCAATAAATCTATTTAATGCTATTAAATATCTTATAAGCTTATTGGTGTGAATTAATGATATCTGAAAGTGATTGTTGTTGGAAGGGATACCAAGGATAGGGATGGGATATATGGAAGGAATACTTCAGAAACAGTCAGTGATAAATGCACTTATCAATGTGAAAAGAAACAGCATGAAATTAAGACCTTTTATATTAGATCAAACTCTTCAAACTATTTAGACATTGAAGTAAACTCCCAGGGGAGGTGGTGGATTCCCCTACATTGGACTGTTTCAAAGCCCAGCTTGACAGGGTGCTGGACTACCTCATTTAAACTATATTCTTACCCTGAAAGGTTGGACTTGGATGATCCTGGAGGTCCCTTCCAACCTGGTACTCTATGAATCTGTGAAAAAACCAAACCAAACCAAAAAATGCCCAACCGCCAAACCCCCAAAACTTGAATATAATGCTGGCTGAGATACGAACTAAAAGCCTAAATACATCGAGCGAGGCACCTGTTCTAGGCATTTCTTCAGCTACATGACAAGTTTGCAAAGTGGGATATGCTTTCAGTGTCTCACAGAATCAGGGTTCATCCCTGAAGTCCTGGTTTTCATTTTCTGTAGAGGAAAATCTTTTTCACTGTGAGAGTAGCGAAGCACTAGAACAGGCTGCCCAGGGACGTTGTGGAGTCTCCTTATCTGGAGACATTCAAAACCCATCTGGGTATGCTCCTGCGTGACGACCCCTAGGTGATCCTGCTTTGGGGTAGGACTGGATGATCTTTTGAGGTCCTTTCCAACCCCTAATATTTTGCAGTTCTGAGATTTCAAATAATTTTGGTTTGAAATACTGAATCACCAGCAAATAACACGTTGATACTACCTCAGAGGATTATCTCGTGATAAAGGATAGTCATTGTAATTTGTGTAGAAATGAAATAAAACCTGTACAGAGTCTCTTTACTACTTTTTATAATTATTAATCTAGGGATGTGAAATTAAAACAGATTATGGACCTCTGTTGCACACTCTGGCTGAGTTTGGATGGCTCCTGACCTGTGTCCTGCCTACACCGATTGTACGACATGACAGGTACCCAAACAGTAGATTACAGCATTTTCGGTATATCCATCTCAGAATTTTCAAGGGATTACTTAAAAGGAAGAAAAATGCTGCTGATTTTTAACTGCATAAAAAACTTGAGCTGTAAGTAGCATTAAATCTCTTTACTCCACACTGCTTTAGAACTACCAACTTCAGCAAGCTTCAAACTAGACTAATAATCCTAAGTGTAATATAGGTTGTTTACATCTAAACAGTAAAGATACTGCTTAGAAGGCAGTTTATCAAACTCTGTCCCAGCAACTGTGTTACAACTGTACTTCAAGTTCAAACAAGCGTTGAAATGTTTCACTGATTTAGGACCATGTTGAATCATTCAGGCTATGTAAGAAGTCACATTGTCACCAGACAGTCATGCAGTGTTTATTGCAAATCGGAGAGGAGAGTCCGCTAATACAGCAGGTTAGTGGGCTGTTTCTCCTCTTTAATGTAAACATGAGGTTTCATCTCAGATGCAGTACCAAACTACTGGATTTCAACTCTTACTGTAATATTTATTTAGGTGACTGAAGTGGCTCTACAGATATGAGTTAAATAGCAGACCTCCTTTTGGTAGTCTGCAGAAATAAGACAAGGAGCAACAGGTACAAACTGGAACATACCAGTTTTACCTCACCATGAGGAGAAACTTCTTTACAGTGAGGGTGACAGCTCTGGAACAGGCTGCCCAGAGAGGTTGTGGAGACTTTTCAAAACCCACCTGGATTCATTCCTGTGCAGACTACCAAAGGAGATCCTGCTTTGGCAGGGGGCTGGACTTGATCTCTGGAGGTCCCTTCCAACCTCTAAGGTTCTCTCATTCTGTGACCTGGATCCCATAAAATGTTCCAGATTTTTCTGAGTTTCTTTTAAGCAAAAATAAGTACCTCTGCTTTTTTTCACTATCAAGCTAAGATATGGTAAAGGAAACAGAGTTAGACATACACCTCTGCAGCCCCTTTTCCTCTTCTCTTTAATTTTCTTTCCATTGGACTAAGTTTACCAAGGTTAGAAAACAAATGTGCTGAGGCATAGCTTAGAGCTCCTTAAGGACAATGGAAAGAGTGGGTGACTTGAGTCATCTTTGGATCCAGGCCTCTCTGTATTAAATCAAGACAGGACCAAAAAACCTTTAATCTCTAATTTTTGTTTTTTTTTTTTTTTGTTTTTTTTTTAAAGAGAACTGCTCCAAGAAAGTGGAATTTTGTTCAAGTGATTGGAAACAAATCAACTCACCCATATGAGAAAGGAGGTTTTTCTGGTTGGGAAATAGGGGTGTGGAGTGTGTTTGGCTGTGGTGGGTTGGTTTTTTTTGGTTAGTTGGGGTTTTTAATGGGTGATTTTAACCAGCTGGTTAAATGCAAAGATGGAAGGAATGGTGATAAAACAGTAAGGCCTGTTCTTGATCTTTTAGGGATGTGTGTATGTTCTAAAGTTCATGGAATTCTGAGCTTCTGAATCTTTTATGTCCAGAGAGAAGCAGATTTTAAAATATGAAAGAAAAAAGCTTACTTCATTTCCTCAAACAAAACTTTGTAGTCTAAGCTAATGAGCTTTGACTGTATTGACTTATAAGGGGACATAACCCACTGACCCTGCCTTTAATACACACGGAATTTTTGGCCAGATCTTAGGGCTTGAGAGTAAGCCTTCAGGATCCAGAACCACCTCTTGAAAGCTACAAATGGGCAATGGAAGGGAGAGATTTTTGTAGTCATGATGCAGTATGGGTTGCAGGGTGAGTGAGAAGGTTTAACCTCAAGCCTCTTCTATCTCACAAGCAGCATAACTGTGCCTATCCCTGTAGAGTTTGGACAGCAGGGTCAAGATTGTCTTGAGCAGCTGTCTGTGCCTGCATGAATCATTTAATCTTTGCTCTAGTTGTGTCTTGTGAGATACTTCTAGCTTGTGCCTGGTATACCTCTACTGTCTCTTTAACACAGCTCTTTGTTTTTCTTTAAGGAAAAGAAAAAAAAAAAAAAGCTTGTAAACAAGAGTTCCTCACTGGGAATTAAGAATTCATAAGAGTCACAAAAATTTGTTTCTGCCCTGAAAGGCTAAGTAGTGATAGATGAATGCTATTTTTAGTCCTTGATGGTGGCAGTTAAAGAGGAGACTAAATTCTTGGATGGTTACTGTGTGTCTGATAGGAAAGATGCCATGACTGTGGTGGTGGATTATCCTAGGAATGCAAGTTAAATGTCTCAGTAAAGAAGAATGCTTTATGCTGCTGAACAACTGGTCTTTTCCCAGACCCGAGACTCTGAGCTCAACCCAGCCTGAATGTTAACAGGCTTCAGAAGCACTGAAAAAAGAAAAAAAAAAGAAAAAAAAAACGAAAAAAAAAACCCACAAACAAACAAACCCCAAAAAACTGCACTAAACAAAAACCCAAAGAAAACATGAGCAGTATTTTTTGGATTATCTGGAAAACTGATTTATTTTTTCATGTTTATATGAATAAAAGAATCTGTACAAAGTATATAAAGAAATTTTGGGTTCCTCTAGTTGGATTTTTAAATACACCAGGCTCTCATGCCTGTTGCTGTGTGGGTTTGTTGTTTGAAGTATTTCTTTTTTTTACAGATGTTCCTCCCCATAAAATATATTGTAGATTGTCATGCCAAGTCACAGATGAGTGGTGTAGATCTTAGCTCTGTTTCAGGCAAGGGCAGCAATCTGTAGGCCTATTTAGTCCTTCAATGGCTGAATCATATTGGATGCAGGAAACATTTCCTTGATGTCCTGGTTAGATCAGCACAGCCCTAACCCGTGACATTTAAATGTTGTCTTTGCTGTTCCAGATAGAGCAATGGTAGTGGTCATACTCCTGAAGCATGCAGAGTTGCTGTTTTGTACAATGTTTGAGGCTTCTGGATTCTCTTGCACAATCTCAGGCACAACTCCAGGCTGGGTGGTGAATGGCTGGTGAGCAGCCCTGAGGAAAAGGCCTTGGGGGTCTGGATTGATGAAAAGCTCAACATGCGCCTACAGTGTGAGTGCAGCCCGGACAGCAACCGANAAGGGGGCCTGCAGAAAGGCTGGGGAGGGACTATTTACAAGGTCTGTTAATGACAGGACAAGGGGCAATGGGTTTGAACTGGCAGAGAGGAGATTTAGACTGCATGTTAGGAGGAAGTTCTTTACAGTGAGGGTGGTGAGGCACTGGCACAGGTTGCCCAGGGAAGTTGTGGCTGCTCCCTCCCTGGAGGTGTTCAAGGCCAGGTTGGAGGAGGCCTTGAGTGACCTGTACTAGTAGGAGGTGTCCCTGCCTATGTCAGGGGGTTGGAACTGGATGATCCTTGAGGTCCCTTCCAACCTTACCATTCTGTGATTCTGTGAACAACTGAGTGCTTCACATAATGGTTTGATAGAGAAACTAACTAGACTTCAGAATTAATGGGGGCAAAAAAAAATGGCAGAGGGGCTTTCACTTGGAACAAGTTGAGGCTTGTGGAGGATTTTTGCAGCTGAATTCATGGTGGTCGTTTTCCTTTTAATTTAAGCCACAGATGAAAGCATAAACATGCTAAAAACCTGGGCTGTGCTAAATGACTGTTGGCTCAGGTGAGAGAGGTTGGCTGTACTCTAAGTATTTCTTTAGAAGTCTTCAGGAAGTCTTCAGTGTTCTGAATCAGATCTTGGATCTTTTGCACACATTTTATTTTGACCTCACTATAAGGAAATAATACCTAGTCTGTTTTTTCTCCATCTGTATAAATGGTTCTAAGCATGTCATAACTGGAAGTCTAGATTGTTGCAATTCCCAAGGAGTTAGAAGTGCAGTGTATTGGGATTTTTTTTTTTTAATTCTTACTATTTTTTTAAAAAAAAGAGTTACTTTATTTCTCCCATGTTAACTTTCTACCTTGCCCGACCTTAATCCTAAGTGCTGTGTCTACAGTGCCCACACATTGAAAACAAGTAGATCTGTAAAAATCAGAGCTGCGGTAATGCTGCTTGGCTTCTGGTTTGGTGATTTGTTGAGGGGGGCACTACAGAAATTCCTCCAATATGGACAAATTTATTGCCCATGCAGCATAAGCTGACAAACAAATTGCTGGTGTTTTAACAGAAGTTTCTGTTGCTCTGCATCCCTCTTGAAAGAAGAGACAGGGGCAAAGGTTTCGGCCAATCTTACTCTGCAGTGACCTTTATTTCACCGTTGTCCCTGGAGATGAGCAAGACACACACCCTGCTAACCGACTGACTTGGGGGTTATTAATAGATCGTGGTGGAATACTCAAGATACTTTTTCCAAATGCCCTGACTTAAGAGGCAGAGAGGGAACATGGAGCTGAGGGAAGCCATGGAGTGGCTTGCTTGAATCACTTCTCATTTAAATTCTGTGGAGATCCCTTCGTCACTGAGTTCTTGCTGAATGAAGCTCATAGCCCCTTTGTCGTGTGCAGCATTTTAATCAGGTCAGACTTAGAAAACTGTTAGTTTACTTATTGTCTACTCACCATCTTGTCCTTTTTCTGTCCTAGTAGAACTCATGTAAGCTGTAACTTAGTGTAGAGCTTTTTCTTTTCTCCAAAGGAATGCACACTGTTACAAATAAGCCACAGGTTCTTCCCCATGCCAGGGACTGTGCTCAGCCTTCACGCTTAGAAGAGAGGCTCCTCGGCTAATATCACAACAGACTGAACTGAGGCAGGGAGAGACACCTGGCCAAATGGGAGAATATTGTAGGATTGCCCATTTCCTAGCTGTGACATAAAATTGTACCATCTTTTCATTAATGCAAATAGTGAAGTAGAGACTGTCAGAGCAGGAAGCCTTGGTAACTTAAGGAAACAGAGATCGTTCCCTGATAATCTGGCTTCAGATTGGGAGAAGATGGATTTAGGTTAGATATTGGGAAGAAATTTTGCCCCCTGAGGGTGGTAGGGCACTGTAATGGGTTACCCAGAAGAGTGGTGGAGGCTCTGAGTCTGGAAGTGTTGGAAACCAGGTTGGATAGGGTCTTGAGCAACCTCGTGTAGTAGTAGATGTCACTGCCTAAGGCCAGGTGGGGTGGAACTGTATAGTCTTGAAGGACCCTTCCAACCCAAACCATTCTCTGATTCTTTTAGGAGCACATTCTTTACAGTTGAGCCTGAATGGTATGAAGGTGATACAGTGACTAATGCTGGCTTTCAAGTATTGAAACTCTTTTCTTTGTTTTAGTGAAGGAAATCTGGCCACAAAGCAAGTAATTTTTCTTCAGAGACCTGTTGTGTGGAATTCTGCTTTCCAGACACCAGAGGTGAGTAATGTGTATGGTATCACTGTGAACAGGCTCTTCAGCCTGCAGAAGAG